>JAUUEB010516463.1:0-21003 GCA_032362205.1 Clione limacina | reverse complement strand
CCCCCCCCGGAATTGTCTGAAAAGTGTAAATATAAACAAATGCTAAAACTCAAAATAAACTTTCAAAGGAATGAAATGGTTAGGTCTTTGTCTCTCACTTGTGACATCCCCAAAAGATTTGCAATCAAAATAGAGTCGTTCAGTTTTATCACACAGACTCTATTATCTAACAGTTCTATCTAAAAGTAAGTCTATATGAACAATTGATAAAGACACTGATGTCTTGATAATGTACTGTCAATGATTTAATTGTTAGCAATAGCACAAGTGAGGTCCTTTCGCGGGCGGGGTCAGGTTAGTTTTTAGTATCCAGGGCTACAAATAAATCTCATATTCAAACAAAGGAAGCACCTGGATGAAGTTCCTGTTATGGTTTAAACTAACATCTTATCAACACATAATTTCATTTTATGTACACAAACTCACCACATTGTTTGAACACTTACTTTCATCTCATACTCATCACATTTTATGAACATTTACTCACATCTTATGAACACTAACTCACATCTTATGAACACTTACTCACATACTCACATTTAATGAACACTTACACAATTTTATGTAGCCTTTTATAAATGTTACCAATATCGACAGCTGTGAGCAACGTAATTGAATCACTGAGGCCACATTCGTATTATCACAGCACAAAGTCATATGTACATGTAACACAGGATTAATTCATTTGTTAGGCTCTATTCATATCCTAAGATCTAAGTACTATATGAAACATAATTTCATGAAAATCAGTTTAAGTCAACAACAAAATTATGTGCTTACAAATCTTTGACATTGGTTCATCAGCATCATATCCATCAATAAATTATTGTACTTCCGATAATAGTTAACAGCACCCTTTTCGATCAAAAACATTATTTCTTCCACAATATACAGCTAGTACATTTGCTGCCCTATATTTGATCAATTCAAAAGTTGAACATAAAATTAAAAAAGAAATATAAAAACATGACATACAAAACATTGCAAGACCATTTGATCTATTAGTTTTGTTAAGACATTTAGAGTCATGTCTTTGACTTTATATTTGTTGAGTTTTGATTATATTCATAACCACAGAAGTGTTCCAGCTTGTAACAAATTCAACAGTCAAGCTTTACGGCCATTTCTTTTAAAGATGAAATTAACTTGAAATAAGTAAGTCCAAGGCGGCATAGTAAAAAGAAAGGTCAGTTAATTTGACTTCATTTTGAACAAGAATATTGCTATCTCTATATGTACTAAATAAAACAGACAATTCATAAAGAAGACAGAATATTGCTATCTCTATATGTACTAAATAAAACAGACAATTCATAGAGAAGACAGAATATTGCTTGTGATCAAAGCCGATGAGAGACAGGTGATGGCATTTATGATTAAATGAAAGTGCAGTTAAAAAACAGACAAATATTGTGACTAGTTTGAAAGATTTACAAAATTCAAGTACATGAAAAATACAAAATAAACATAAAAATTGTCTTCAGTTAAATATTTCAGTCACTTTCATCTTTGACATTATGTACTATTGAGCCATTTCTGTTTATCATTGATATAACCTTATGTTCACACATACATCTACAAAACAATGAGTGATATTGCCTCAACAGCTAACTAGTGAAGATGGAACACTTAAAAGGCATTATTTAAAACCAAATCTTTTTCAAAGTCTACTATTTCAAACACAGACTGTCTTTGTTACTTGAAATAACCCTTTTTTTTACAAGAAATCATGCGATTTACTCTAAAACTCTTAACAGGGAACCATATCTCAGATATCTTTTCTTAATTGGGTTAGGTCACAGAGCAATGTTATTTGATATGACATTTGGCCCATAACATTTCAAACCTTAACTTTCGTAAATAAAATTCATATTTTCTATTAAAATTAATTCTTCAGAAATTGTCTGTTACTAATAGTTTAAGGATAAGAAGGATTATTGCTTATTACGCATGAAATAAAACAAACATTTTACATGCACTCCATACCTAAAATGTTACAGATTAATAAGTTTAATATCATTGTTTACGATATTGCAGATTAACTACCAAATCAGTAGATCACTAGACATGCATATCAATGTCATTCAGTTTTAAATTATAAATGACATCAAACTAGTATTAATGAATTGGTAACTTGTCCTTTTTAAATTAAACAAATTTGTTAGCTAGGATAGATAGATACAGGAAAAACATTGTTAAAGTAGTTACTGTGTATTAACACATTGATTTATAACAATATCTGGTCATTACCATGGTGGAAAACCCTTATTTTGTTCTTATATCAATCTATCTCTTGTTAACACCATTTTCCTCTGACCAAGGGTTGTGAAATAATACTGAAGCTCAACCTCCAGTCTCTTACAATTGAGCTCTAATCAAGTCTGCATTATTGATATTTAATTTATGATCCAGCTAAAGTATCATCTGTATATATGCAACATCTTAAACAAAGCAGTGAGCAATAATTCACCTCACACTACATTTTTGTTCCTTTCATAATTGATTTGATACAATTAATAAATATTAATAATTCTAAATAAAAAAGACATTTTATCTTCTATATGTAGTACAGTCAATACAACAATTCATATATAGTTTTGATACTTGTTTTGCTTCAACATACAGCAATCATCTGTGTTGTGTTCATTATAACAAACAAAGTCACAACTTTCGTGAGCACAAGTTTTAATTTCACTGGTATTTAATGTGACAGCGACATGACTCGCGACATGACTCTTTGTCAACTGATATCCAAATAAACAAAGTCGGGAGAAGTCTGTATTGGATAAGTCTGTATTGGATAAGTCTGTATTGGATAAGTCTGTATTGGATAAGTCTGTATTGGAGAAGTCTGTATTGGAGAAGTCTGTATTGGATAAGGCCATTGGTGATTATTAGATGAGCTCAAGCAGCAATGACATGCACTAATGTTCCTGGTCCAGAGAAACTGAACAAAATACATGTGTCTGGAACTGTGTCTCAATTCGATACTTTGGGACTGTGACACAGCAAAGTATTTTGGGACTGACACAATGCTGATTAAGACAGGTCTCCAGGAGTATGTCACAACACTTGTTATCTTTGAGACTATCACAACACAGATCTCTGGTACAGTCACAGCACTGATATATTCAACTGTGTCATAACGCAGGTCTGATATCTGTAGCCAAATGCCTCGTCATCTAATTAGTGACGCGCATGAATGGATTAACGAGATTCCCACTGTCACAACGCAGGTCTCTATCTTTGCCACAACGCAGGTCTCTGGTTCTGTCACAGCACTGATACCTGCGGCTGCGTCACAATGCAGGTCTCCTGGACTATATGGCCTAGGGTCTGAACAAGTCAGTGTGAGCGTTTCAATCTCACAGTGGCATGTATAGAACATAAGCACTTGTATAAATTAAGAAAATATCCCTGAACAGCTGAAGAACAGACACACAGCTTAAATCTTTGATTCTGTTCTGTTCGGCCGCATACCATGAAGCTTTACTGAAGTGTTGACTCTTGGCGAGCCGTTACTGTGTAATCCACCATTCATACTTCTATAGTACGGATGATCACAGTCTGTGTCACTGATTGCATGGGTGGGGGAGGAAGTGTTATTTGGGACGGGGTGGTAGCCATTTCTCATCTGATTCTTTGGCTTCCAGATGTCACTGTCATCATCAAAATAGTCCGGATTGGCAACAGAAAAGCATATAGGCTCAGAGGGTTGATTGCGATAAGCATGTCTTGAGTCACCATTAGCTTTCAATGGATTTGAGGATAGCTTGCCTGATGGAGACGACAATATTCGCTCTGTATCTCCACACAAAGGATCATCCAAATCAGATGTCACCTCCTTCTCATTTTGGTAGTAACCTGCAAAAATAAAATGATTGACTATATTAGGGAGGTGGTCAACCAGACTCTCAAAATTATTGAAACAAGTAATGTCTTTGGAATAAGTATACAAAAGGAAACATATTCAAATTTAGCAAAAAGAGACTAAAGAAGAGTGAACACATGTGCTTGCTCTAGCGGTGACAAGATTGTGTTTACTTTGTGTCCAACAAGTTTTTATTGTTTTCTAGTGTTTGTTACTGTTTCCTTTCTTTACTTTAACCAATGACTCAAAACATAACATAATATTAAATACTCAAGCAGTGTTAAAGAAAATTAGCAGAGAGAATTTGTGAACAGGTTGTTCTATGAGTACTTATGGTTTCTAGATAAATAATCTTTGTTTGAAATGATATTAGGAAAATTATCCATAGAAGTACAGTTTGATCCTTGTGTTATAATATAATGTTTCTATTTAAAGAATTTAATTTTCTACAAATTCTCTTCTGCATACTTAACCTCCACCCCGACATTTTCTTAAAACAGGAATATTTTTGAAAGAAGTCAAACATCATCATCATCCTTGGTTTAAAGTCTTTTTATGAATAGTTAGAACACTTGAAATTTAAATTGATAATGATCAGGGCCATATCATGATTAGATATTTCATTTAAATCTTTTAAAAAAGTAAGTTTTTTAGAAAATAAAATATAAAGATACTATTTTATTGAGTTTGTAAGTCAAGTAGACAAAAAACTAACTAACCAGATCCCTCGAGGTCAAGGTATGCCAACGATTGAGCAGCAGCACCTGGCTGTAAGTAGTCATCTTTGTCTACAGGTAACATAATAGCTGGACCCACGCCATGGGCCATCTTTGGGGACCCATTACTGAAAAACACACTGTCACTTCCTCCGTCTTGACTCCACTCTATTTCTTCTGAAAGTAAAAAAAGTTTTGTCTGGATACTTTAACAAAATCTATATTTTCTTACTTTGTTCAAAAAAAGTTAACAACTATCAAAATGCTATAATGTCTCTTTTCATTGTGCAACATTGTTAAGGGTATATAACTAGATGTGACTGTTTCCATATTACATACACACATACATTCATTTTCCTTTAATATGATTTAAAATGTGACAGATTCAATATTCTAAAGCTGATTTTCTCAAAGGTACATTTCTAAAGGATAGTTTAAAACAAATATATCTGAACCTCGATAAGGCTTCAATGTAAGTAACAATTAACTACAGAAACAGACCAACCTTTGTCCTTGTTGAATTTAATTGGATCAGAGCTGTATCTAGAGCCTACACTGTCACCCCTGCTTCTTGGAGTTTCCCTTTCTTGTTTTGCCCTTGCAGCAGCGTTGAGGTGAGCATATTTCTTTTCCCTGATTTTCTGTCCTTCTTTAGAGCTTTTGGAATCAAGTTTGTCTCTTGAAGACATGTGTGGGTGATGATTTTGGGCTCTGTTACCATAGTGATGAGGAAGATTGTCTCCTAACCTTGACATTGATCCCTGTCAGAGGTCAATAAGATCAACAAAAATTATGTAAATTTCAATTAAAATTATGTAAATTTCAAATACAATTATTTTGATTATGCAAATTCAGATTTTTATAACACTAAACAAGTTTAAATTTGAATTTTCATTTGAGACATCTTAAGCACATTAGCCTCTTATAACATATTATGGATCATTTTTTTTTGAGAAGTTAAACAAGTGTAAAGCTGACTGGATTATGATTAGATGTTTAGTTAAAACAGGTTTAGAACTACATATTGTTCTAAAGTTATTTTATAAGCCATACTTAAAACGCAAGCTTCATACATATGAGAGGTATAAGAGGAAACAATTTCTTAAGAAGGCAAGAAGTCATATTCAAATACAAGAAATTAACCTATTGCATACGATAACTAAGGAATATATAAAAGCATTTTACAATTTTCAACATGGAGATAAGATCTAGACTCACAGTTGACATATTGCTCATTTGTCTGTCTGTTGGTCGAGGTAATGAGCCTGGTCTGTGGTTCCTGTGTCCCCCAGACTCCACAGGTTGTAAATACTCCTCAGCCTCCACCACGTTGTCTGGACCGTCTGTGATGCCGTGAACCAACTCATTCTTGTCATATGATAAACTGGGCAGTCGCATTAGAGCATCACCCTGGAAATACAAGAAAAACAAAACCATTCAAGATTTCATATTTATATAATCCTTTTTAAGCCATTAGCCCTTGACTTAGCGTCCACTACATCACCTTTATTATTTAAAAACTTTATTATCAGTTGTAGACAATTCAAAATCTCATAGTTTAATCTGTTATGTTAAGACTGATTAGGCAAAAAAAAGAAGTCTGTTTCCACTAACCCTCTCGACCCTACCATTACCCTCCCGACCCCTAACAGTTTTTTTTTTCCGATTATGAATTTTTTTTTAAAGATTTTTGTTAGATCCTTTTTTTAACTGATCATCACATTTTTAAGGTATTCAGTTGGATTTTGTTGATGTTTTTTTTTACTTGTTCATCGCAGGTAAAAAAATAAAATTAAAAAAAACAAAACAATCTATTCCTACCTTCCCTATTTTGTTGGGCAATGTTAGTGGAAACAGACCTTTTTTTGGCCTTACAAGATATTGTCATAAAGACTGCTGACGTTTATTAATAACTGATGAGAGATATGCTAATAATTGACTGAATCACTTTTTAAAGATATCAAAGATAAAAACCGTAAAGAATGAAAAGGAGCTGGCATGCAGTAGAAAGAAAAGATATAGACTGTAGTAAAATATATTGTATAGCAGACATTTTCAGGCCTACAAAGAGACAGCTGACACAACTTTGTGACAATATCACTAAATTCATACATTGATAACAAATTTCAAAGTAAATATTTAGAAAAAAAACACACAATATTTTTCGTAAATTACTTTTAACTAGTAACATATTTTATTCTTAAAGAAAAAAACATATTTTGTTGTTGTTAAGTTTTGAACCAAGTGGTAATGCTTTTTGGAAAATTTATACTTTAATGAAATGTCTACCCTTAAAACTAGTAACATTCTTAAAATAACTTAAATATAGAATTAAAAGTTCTACTTTTCATATGTTTTAGTTTTGGGGGAAATGGTGAAATTTATGAAGGTTTATCTTTAATGTGTGCAAAAGCTGTTCATTCAACCAAGCCTATTTTTTAAATGAGTTTTGAATAGAAATAGAGTATCTAAAACAATTTGAGATATCTTAATTATTTTTCTTTAAGCAAGGTAGAGTTCTAAACACAGACAACAACAACAAGAGTAACAACAAAAAGAAGGGTTGTTGTGTATAATCATGCAAATAAATTATCAATAGTTTTATACACAGAGAAAGAATTGTAATTGTCTCAATAACACAGGAAAACAAGTTTGTTTGTATTGTTTGTTTGTATCGCCTGCCCACTTTCATCCAGGACGAAATCAACTTGGTTGAGAGTCAACCAAGAATACTGATCTTGCGTTAGCCCAGTGATGTTCAGAATAGCGATTAACGGTTAGCCAACTGCTTTACACTGATGTATGAACATTTTTGTGCGTCCCTTCACCTAAAGGGTGGCAGCTATCTGACTTCAGAAGATACTCTGATATTCCTATTGCCAGAGTTACAGTTGGAAAACGAGTGAAAAGCATTGTTATTGGTCTCTTCCACAAATTAAAAATATTCTTAAGTTCACATTTAACATGCACAGGTATTTCTGTAAATTATTGTCTGCTAACATCTTTTTTGTAAGTTATTGTCTGCTGACAATTTTAAAAACCAAGATCTAACAAAAGCAAACAACATGGACACATACTATAACTCATCACAAAGACAAAGAAAGAGTTTTTCTAGATGAGAAAAGCATGCAACTTGACAATCATTGCTTCATAGATTAACATGCATACTTTGGTGAAGTCTATCATTTTGTACGCTTACATTAGAGACTACAAGTCTTGGTAAATCCACTGGTGTCTTGTGTCTTCACAGCAGAATAGTTAGGTAAACAAAACTGGGGATGTTTTCTACTTTTACACAGATAAATACAGAGGATTTAAAACCTGAGGGGAATCTTTGGATTTCTTATTCATACACAAGAGCAAGTGGCATGGTCAGTTGGTTATCCAGCATCATGACCGCAGTCAATTGTCCGGCATTTTTGTCGCAAATTGTGCAATTAAATCTATTTTGATTTTCAATAATTATTATAGAAATGCGTGTAGGTCAGCAAAAAAATGCCTAGGAAAAGGTGAATTCTTCTGAACTGTTTGCCTCTTTCCTATTTTACTTATTTCAGTCAGTAAACACTCCCAAGTGTCATTTAAATATCAGGTATAATTTGTACAATGTGCTTTTGTTTGTCAGAATCAGGTAACAACTGGAAATAAACACTAGTTTAAGTATAACAATATACTCATTATATTACAGAAGTCATACTGACAAACAGATGGACTGAAAAGGATTTCTAAATTTGCCTTTGTTTTAAAGATTAATTTACACATTTCTGCATAGACACATAACAATATATAAGCAGCCAAAGTAAAATAAAAAGGATGTTTAATTATATTAAAAAAAAACATTTAACAAGGTAGACACAAAATGTCCTTACATTTTTGTATATATTTTCATTTTTTACAGATTCCTTTAAAAGCAATTGATAAAATCGTTTATTCCAAAGGATGTTTTATTAGAGTTGTGTCAAAATGCAGATAGGTAAATGTGAAGTTCCAAAATATAATAAAAATAAATATTCTGTTAATGACTAAGACCCTTTCAGGCAAGAAGCTAGATTCATCATTAACAATTGTTACAATTTATTTTGGGTTCATGCACTTGGATGCAAATGTTACAAGTTGACTTGCAATCTTAGAACACAATCTATTAAATGACAACATCAAAATTATTTCTGGGGTTACATTCTTACAGTGTTGATTAGCAAAGTATGAAAATAAGTTTACAACAGAAATAACAAAGGTTGACTGGCATTCAGAGCACATATGGAAAGATAGCATGACTAGAATATTGACTAGTGAGATGCTCAAAGGTCATTAAGGTGAGCTTCACCTCTCCAGAAGGCGGGACTAGTGGTGCCCCATCCATGGTGGCCAGTTCCATTTCAGAACCGTGGAAGGCTGACTCTGGGAATCTACGGTACTCGTCTCCCTGTGATAGTCGTTATGAGGCAAGATAGAGGCAAAGCTTTGTACATGACACAAACTAGAAGGCAATTGGCTACATTGCTAAACACAAAGCAGTACTTAAAGCAGTGCTCCTTAGTTATTAAACCTTAAAAATCTAGTTTGTCACTTGTAATCAATATCATATCCTATCTTTAAAAAAAATTACATTGACATTAAAGCACAAACAAATCTTATCGTCAAAGATTCTTGAAACAATTATCCAAGCTTTAGTACAGTAAACAACGGTTTTACTGAAAAAGTTAAACTTAAACTACCGAAAAACAGAGGTAATTCAAAAGTCCGGCTTTTTTCCCTTTATTTGTCTTTGTTTATAAATAACCTCTTTTTAAACCAAAATGCTTCTCTCTTTAAACTGAAGTACAATAAGAGCATTTTAAAGTAAAATAATTTTTATTAGCTCACCCTCACCAATATTGTTAATAAATTATTTTGGAATTTTTTTTACATTAGAGACTACAAGTCTGGGTAAATCCACTGGTGTCTTGGGTCTTCACAATATAATACCTGTATACCCTTTGGAATTTAAAAAAAAAGTAGGGGGTGTTTTTTTTTACATTTTAATAAAAAATAAGCACTAACACTCGAAAGAGAAAAGTTGGATATGTCTGTGTGCAGAGTTATCGTTTCAAGGGAAACGACTAATTAATCAAAAACCTGGCTAACTGTAGGAATAGTTATGTCCCTTTTAAGCTTAAATCAGCATTCTTCTTTTAAAGGTTTAATAAGCTATCTCCTTTTAAACTCAATCTATGTCTAACTGTAACAAAAAGGCAGTCTTGTGGATTTTGGTTGAATTGTTGTTTACAGAAGTAACCTATATAATAGTAACAATCTAATGACATTAAAAAAAAAAACTGAAAATGTCAATATTGTTTTTGGTGAAATAATTAAACAAAAGAGTAAGACTGAGGTACTGTATTGCTTCATCATATCCTTATTTAAACATCATATAGAATGAAAATCAGGAGATTAAAAAATATAACTTTAATGCAGGAAAAAGCATTTTCTGGGATGTACATTTCAAAGCAAAGGTTGAATAAAAGATGCATATCAAAACTGTTGTCCCTTTCCTATGAATTATAGCCCCATTTAGTAATATCACTGCCATATAGCAAGGGTAAGCAAACAGGTACTAGCCAGTGTCAAAAGTGCAACCAGAGTTAATATTATTATATTGATGCTTATTGTTTAAAATACAGCCAGACTAAGCACATAGCTATGATAATAAGGCTTCATGTTCTGTGTATCCCTAGTTGATAAATATTATATATAACACATACATTTATATAACCACATTTGCATCAACTTCCTGTCGTTTAAAAGAAGCAGATGTGTGCCAAAAATTAACAGTCATGTTGTGCACAGAAACAAATTGAGCACCTGATGAACGATGAGGTACAAAGTACATCTTAAATCTTTATTTGCTTTTATAGAACAAAAAAATGTTTGCAGTTGTACATTGAAAGATTTCAACTCAAAAGCAAACTTGGGACATAAAACATAATCCCTTGTTATCTTTCCATTGAAATAAGGCCTCAGAGTTTCCCAATACACTTGAATACTCCTAAAATGATCTCTTTAACTTTATTGTTTTGAAATTGTTTGTGGTGTATGCACACAAATCTTTGTATATGGCTTCGCGCCCTATGCAAATGCTCCAATCCATGTGGTACCCTAAAACGCACCCCTTCCCAAATTGCAGAGACCCTTACAATATAACAATGGTATGTTGCAAACAGATACATTTAATAATGTCACTTCTGAGCCATAGGGAAAGATTTTTTTTTGTCATTTAAGAAAATACATGAGTGTGTGTTGTGTGTTTGTTCAAGAGAAAGAATAAAGTTAATAAGAACTATTCTCAATGTGCTTTATGTGTGACTAAAAAAGTATTTGCATACATTCTGAGAACTAAGGAAAAGAAAATATTTGTTACAGCATAGTAATGATCATTTGCTAAACATTGTGTGCGAGAAACAATTGTTTCTTTAGTTTAATCTCAACAACATACACAGGGTAAACACATATGCACATAATGCTGTCGTGCAGTATGCATGGTCAAACCAAAGATAAGCAGGTGATAGAGGCTGAGAAAAAGGAAGACGGTTTGTTAAAACAGTTTCAATGAACGTCATAGGTTAAACAAAGTGGAAATTCAAAACTCACACTACACTTTATGAGGATTGGGGATGGGAAAAAGAAAAACAAAGAATGACCACAAGAGAGTATCTTGAAACAAAAAACAATTTCACACGTTTAAACCACAAGAAATATGTATTCAACATTAAAACAGAGACTCTGACATCCATGAACTCTTCTATAGCAAGCTGGGGATATTTCCATGATCAAGGGCTTGAACTGAGAGTGCTTTAAATGATAGACAAAACAAACAAATATTCCTGCATTAGCAGTTATAAAGGAGGGAACAAAAAGGACATTATACTTGAACAGAAAATAGCCACAGACAAAACAAAGAGGAAAGTTTTAAAGTTGAGTTTCCTATGAGAACTTACCTCAATAACTAAATATCTGCCTGGGTCCCTTGACATCTTGGCAAACTCTTCAACTAGCTCTTTGAATGAGGGCCTAGACTCTGCATCTAACATCCAACCTATGATCATAATGATAAACCAGAGTGAGCTCAATATTCTTTTCACTTAAAATTTCTATTATCAATTTTTTTTGCAAAGAAAAAGAAATAAAAAATTATGTAAATGTAAAGTTAAAAACAATTCTGATTCCTTCTAACTCTGTTTGTACAAGTCACAGGTGAAATGATAATCATATGAAGTTGTATGTAGTGATAAAAAGTGAAAAAGAACAAGGTCACAGGTGAAATGATAATCATATGAAGTTGTATGTAGTGATAAAAAGTGAAAAAGAACAAAGTCACAGGTGAAATGATAATCATATGAAGTTGTATGTAGTGATAAAAAGTGAAAAAGAACAAAGTCACAAGTCAAATGATAATCATATGAAGTTGTATGTAGTGTTAAAAAGTGAAAAGAAACAAAGTTGCCTAAAACTATTTGGACATTTTATAAAAGAGTATTAGAAGTATGCTTAACAATGTAACAACTTTTTCTCCATATGACAAGATTGTCTTCAGTATACTTACATTTGACCATAATCATGTACACATCAATTGTACAGATGATGGGCTGCTGAAGTCGTTCACCTTTCTCCAACAATACTGGTACATCTTTTGTCCTCACGCTTTCGTAAGGACGCTTTCCTAGTGTGAACAACTCCCACACTGTAATACCTGTATAGACAACAAAAGTCACATAACATCAGAAATGTAAAAACAGGTGTAGAAAACTGAACATTCAAATAAAGGACTCCCAGAGGCAAATTTTCAAAACTGCTAAAAAACATGAAGCGCACCCCTGACGCACACATTAGCTCATCTAAAGTGGTCTTAAGACAGTCATGTGTAGGATTTTCTTTTAGGAAATTGGTGATGTGTTTTTAGACTTTTTTAGCCTAATAAAGTTTAAAATTATAGAAATGGTTTTTTTTAATCTTGGAAGTCCAGCTTGCGATTGATCGACAAAACCCCAATTTTACGCGGCTCCACATATGTCTGGGAATACTCAAATAATTGATAGCTTTGCTTGATTTACAAGCAAATCTTTTGACACAGTGATACCACTTACTACATGATAAAGAAAAGGGAGAAAAATATGCAATGAAAAAACATGTAAGAATACTGAGGACTTTACTTACCAAAACTCCATACATCACTTTTATGTGTAAATATTCTGTGTGTGATGCACTCTAATGCAAGCCATTTGATTGGCATCTGTGGATATATTTAAAATAAATTCATTTTGATACTGCTTCTTAGTAATGCATGTTATTCTATTACAATAAAGTCTATAAGATGTGTATGTTATTCTATAATATTGAAGTCTCTAAGTATTGTATGTATTAAAACACAATATAATAATAATAATATTAGGGTTTTGTATAGCGCATTTACAGGCAATCTGCTCAATGCGCTGTTCAATTATTATTACCCTGACAGGCCAAATGGAGACAGACCTGTACATTCTCAGCTTCCAGGTAATATACAAGGGTGTCATGCCTGTTAGGTGACAGAGGCTTGAGCCTGGTCCCTCTGGGTGACAAGTCACGTGCCAGAACCTTTGTTTTCAAACCCGTAGGTGATACAGACTTTCCTACGAGTAATCTCTAAGTATTGTACGTATATAATCACAATATAATTTCTTATAATTGTATGTATTTTATCACAATGTAGTCTTTAATGTATTGTATATATTTGATCACAATGAAGTCTTAATGTATTGTATATATTTGATCACAATGTAGTCTTAATGTATTGTATATATTTGATCACAATGTAGTCTTAATGTATTGTATATATTTTATCACAATGTAGTCTTAATGTATTGTATATATTTTATCACAATGTAGTCTTAATGTATTGTTTATATTCATCACAATAAAATCTCTAAGTACTGTTTGTATTAATCACATTTAAAACATTGGAAGTTAAAAAAAAAAATTAAAAAATTGGTTGTAAAAGAAAAATTGTCATTTATAGTTTGGCTTATAAGTCTAAATATCAAATCAAATAGATCTCTTAAACAGAAAAATGCACTACAACTTCAGTCAACTTTTTTCTGTTCACTATCTATAATATAATCATCTATCAGATGGTGTTAGACTCACCAGACCACCCTGTGAGTGATACTCTTCAGAACCATTGTCAAGAAGCTTGGCTAAACCAAAGTCTGTGATCTTTACTTGGCTTGGTGTCTGTAGGAGAACGTTCCTTGCTGCCAAATCACGGTGAACGATGCCTCTTTCTTCAAGGTATGCCATACCCTAATTATAAGAAACAAAATAATGATGAAATACATTATGAAATGCATAGTGTTCTTACTTCCTTCTTGTACAGAATAATTCACACACAAAAATATAAAAACTATGTAAATCCACATATTGATGAAGAAAAGGGCATCATTTTCCCTTACATAGACTGAAGTATTATTATTTTCAAAGTGTATTTAAAAAACATTTGTTGGTTCCTTCTTGATAATTGAAAGATATTGAAAATTTTAGAAAAGATGAAGTCAAGAGAATGAGAAATGAAACCAGAAATAAAATAAACCTGAATGTCCCACATATCACATGGCATGGCCTACACATCACATAAGATGACTTAAACATTATATAGCATCATGGCTAACACACAACTTACCCTAGCTATTTGAGTACACCAGTTTAGTAAAGCCTTTGATCCAATGTACTGACTGTTGTCCCTCACATACTGTAGCAAGTTACCATGGGGCATGAGCTGTGTCACCAGCATCATCTGTGACCTCATACAAACTGCCAGGATACGCACACAACACATGTGCTCCACACTGCACATTACACGTGCCTCCTCAAGCAGTTCAGTAGACTGGCTTGGTGAGGTGCCTTCCTGGAGGACTTTGATAGCGACAGGAATCTTCACATTTTCTCCTTGGGGGATCCAAATACCCTTTGGAGGAAAAAATTGTATAAAAGATTAAAAGGTGCATTTACTGGAACAGACATCCACTATTTACTTTACTTTAGGGAATGATCATTCTCTCCAATGTATTTTTGTTTATGTCAGTTTGTTTTGTTCTTGTGATGCTTAGGTGATCCTGAGTATTTATCTGCTTTCTTATAAATGTTGCTAGATATTGTGACTTAGGACTTGTGGAGCCTAGTCTTGGTGCGGTGCTAGCAGCAATTTTGATGTTATTAACTCTAATTATTTATACATAGATATTATGTTTGTCAAATGTTTAAAAGTGTGCAACGTGTAAACACGCAGCCGTTGCATTTTGAAATGTTCACACTGAACTTAGCATGATTCTGTTGTTGTTGAGTCAAATTCACACGCATTGTTGGCAATTATCTTCTTATTTCTTACTTGACTATCAAAACTGTCTAAAGATGTACTGTCTATACAGAAAGTACATAAGACTGAAGCTATCCTTACCTTGTACACTGTGCCAAAAGCTCCAGAGCCAATAATTGTTCCTTTGCGTAGTTCTGATTCGTTGATGATTCTCATCTTAGCTAAATCTGGTTTAGCATTTGTAGGAGTTAGGGGCTGGAAAATAAAGATGAAAATATAGTATTCATACATAATCGATACAACAACAGCTAACCTTTCAAAGAAAAAATAAATAATATATCTCATTAAAATAATTTCTCATTTTTGAAATCTTAGATAGGTCCCTTAAATCATAAACCTAGGTTTGTATACTTGTACAATACTGCAAACAATAATTTCCTTCTTAATGCAAATTAAACTTGGTAAATCTTGAAATATTAGTTTTTTCCACTCCGCGCAGTTATTTGCACAAAAACCCTTAAATATTGGTTATTGGTATTTCTTCGTAACAAATTTTAAACATCATCTATTTTGGGCCAAGATTTCAACTATAGTCAGAGTGTAGAATTTTTGGGGTGAAAATTGCATTTTGATTGAGCTTGGCAATAAATGGTACCTCAATCTCTTCTACTCCAGCAATCTTTGCTGTGTATGCGGCAGCTTTCATGTTGTTTTGAGCACGTTTGTGACAGAAATAACCAATAACACCAATGATGACCAACAATAGAATGGCACCAGGGACTGTGACACACAAGATGATGATCGTCCGTGTCTTGTCTTCTCTGTGGAATTAGATGAAAAAACCAACAATTGAATTTCAAATATTTCAAGTATTCAAATTTCAAGTTCTCTAATTCTACATAACATCATTAAATTTGAAAAGGTTTTTTCTCGCATTTGGGATAACTATCAATAAAAGTCTAAACCTTTTTACAATACAAATGTAAGTTTGTATATAAGAACTTAGGCTATTTTTATTTTTATAATTGAACTAAACAGAAATGTGACTTATAATAGTTGTTTTCTAGATGGGTACACAATTAAGGATGATATTTTAAAAGAATCTTATAGATGTAGCAAAAGTGTGAATAATTAAACATCATCTTATGTATCTCTCAAAGAAAAAAATGAAATAATAAAATTAACTTTTTATTTCATAAGAAAACTTAAAATATTTGAATGGTTTATCATTGTCATCAACACATTTTGGTCAAATTGCAATCAGTTTTTTATAATAAACATTCTAAGATGTACATACTGTTCATCTCTGGCTAGCAATGCCATAACCTCAGGATGTGTCTTATCAGCACAAACAAGTCTGTTCTCATCTGTCTCATCATTGTCTCTCACTTTGTATTTCAAGGAAGTTGGACATTCTGGGGTGCAGTTGAACTGTAAAGAAGACAATAGTGTCAAGAAATCATATACAAGGGCATAATCACTGCAAGTAGAAACGTCAGGACAAATAACTAAGAATGTATAATCTCAAAGTGTTTTAAATTCATTATTACCCAACAGACCCATGAGACAAACTTATTCAGCTTTCTGTGAAGTAAACAAGGTGTCACCTGTTAGGCGCAGTGCATTAGCAATCTATAACGACAGTCCATGTCTATAGTCAGGTACCCAATTTCGACCTGGGTGGAGTGAGGAAATGCAAATTAAAAAACAACATGAGAATTTTAAAGGTTTTGAACCCTAGACATCACACTCATATCTCCAGTATCCTACCACTAGACCACAACACCGCAGATCAAAACAAAAGACAACTTAGATTTTTAATGTTCAACTCAGTAGTCAGCAACTTACCGTGTTGTTGTCAGAGTTGATGTAGATCTTAAAGTTAGCACAAGCATTGCACTCAGTACTGGTTGGACCATAACATCCCTTGCGACACTCATGATGACATTTGGTGCACACTTTGTTTTCATAGTCCGGGTACATAGTCTGGGATGGGCATTCCAGCACACAGTATTTTCCATTTTTAAGGTATCGGCAAACGTCACAAAACTTAAACGTTGGACCTGTGCAATTGACACACAACTCGTCACATCTTTCACACACCTGAAAGACAAACCAGTGGTTATTTAAAATATATTCTTAGTAAAAGGTCAAAGATCACTGAAACTAAGTTAGTCAATAACATTATTATAACTTTTAATTTTAATTTTATCTTTTATAGTGCAGGACTGTTTTTAATCCTAATTAGCTGTTATTCAAGTCTTTCTTTGTTATTCTGCGAGTAGAATATCCATTTTGCCTGTCATAGTTTGCATACAGCCAAGCTTACAAGAAGTCTAGACTATGAGAACTATTCTACTTATAAGCTGGGTCACAAAGTATGTATTTTGTAAATGATTACAAGCTCCTTTACACAATAATAGTTGTTTGGAAATAAAAACCTTGGGTCCATTTTTAATCAAACTCATCAGGATATAAAAATCTTATTCAAAGACAAACAGGATGTATTCAAAGACAAACAGGATGTATTCAAAGACAAACAGGATGTATTCAAAGACAAACAGGATGTATTCAATGTTCATCATTGACATGTGAAAGATAAGTAACAAAAGGCAAAGAACAACATTTCTGGAGAGTTTTTGACTGAAGTCTAAGTACATAGTCATGATAGCCAATATCTGTCTGTGACAGGTTTAGGACTTTGTTTTGTTGTGCTGAGATGTGAGAAAAGTGAAGCGAGAAGAAGGCACAAGAGGGAGAAATGTAAAGAGGTAAAAAATGAATTAATAACATTTATATAAACAAAAAATCCCATCTAATGTTATATTTTAAGTTTTAAGCTTTTGCACCTACCGGAAATGAATCTTTCAAGTTATGGTCATCATTGTGCCCTGTGTTATGGTCATGGTTAAACACAGTATGATCCATGTAAAATCCATCTTCACAATCTTCAGTCTTTCCATTCAAACACTTGATCTTGTCAGTAGATGTATCTCGTTTACCAACTTCACAAGCATTGCAACCACCAGGTCCAAAAGTAAAAGCTGGTCCTGTACAGCTAAGATAATAAGGAAAAACCTATAACATGCTATTATATTACAACCTTGGTCTCTCACTTGCTGGGTCTTTAGTAAGTCCCATACATTCTTGACCCCCCCCAACTTTGCACTAAACTTTATTCTTTTACTTTGAAAACTAGTTCAACATGTGTCCATTCAGGTGTTTTGGTTTCACCATTATTCACTATATATGATTAAAAAAAGTCCCACTAATTTTCTTGTTTAAAGACAAATACCTAAAAATTGAAAGCATTTCGCAACAATTCCGTGCCTTAACCACTTAATGCTAAAATATTCTTTTAATACAATATGTCCACACTGTTTAAGGAAGATGAGTTACTCACCCTTTAAACATGCAGAAGGGGTGACAGCGACTGCACACTTTGTTCTTGTCTGGATACATTTGATCCCCACAAGTGGGTTCACAGCTATTCACACCATCACGGTCACGCATGATAACATTGGCACATAAATCACAGTCTGTTTTAGCCTGCAGAGCATCCAGTGACAAAGGAAAAAGTAATCAAGTTTATTTACTTATTGCTGGGGTTACTTTTAAAAGTTTTTGTTTCCCTGCAAGGCAAGACATTTATGTGAAAGATGTTTCTTAAATGAGACTTTTCTAAAATGAACAATCTAACCATGATGTATACATGAAGTGATAAAACAAAAAAAATCCTCCTTGGAGTCCCTACAAGTACAGTCAAACCTCGATATAGTTTAGATTTCTGGGAGGACTGAAAATCTACTTAATATCAAAATCTACTTTATATCAAAGTTTCCATGTAAATGAACCTAAAAATGCATACACAGGGTATATATGACTTTACTATTTCACATGACGAAAATGGTTGCCTACCCTTTATAGTACATTTATCAGGAATAAATGTGTACAATAAACAAAAAATGCATTGTAAATCAAGAAACTTTCTTTTTATATGACTGATCTTTCATCTTTAAATTGTATTTTGTATAAAATTTGGTGCAGGGGTGAGTACCACCAAGAAAATTTTGAAAAGAGTAATGCACAACTGTGCCTATAACAGACATCTGAAAATATATCGTTTTATTTTTCGGAGATAAAAATCGATTTTGCACCAATTTCACAAGAATGTTCAGACCTATGCAATATTGGGGTAGATTTTAGAGGATTTTATTAATATCAGGATGAGAAATAAGTTACCTTATACTAAAATCTACACTATAGAAACTACGCCATATTGAGGTAAATTTATAGAGTATCGATTTACACTATATCAAGAGACTTAGCTGAATCAAACAGCGTCCAGGGAAATGACACAAAAGTATTAATTGATCCCAACAATTTCGCTCATATGGCTGCTGGATCATTAACATAACATAAATCCCCAACAATACATCCCTAAAGATTCCTTGATGTAAAAAATCTATGTTAAACCCCAACCCTCATGCCAAAAAAGGCATAGATGTAGGTTGTCATCGTTGACTTTTAACAAAGCCATCCACATACTGCAGAGTCCGACATACTGCAGTCTACAAAAAAAAATGCCGGAACTTGTAAGCAAACTTTAGGTCACTTGTGAGATAAGCAGAGGTTTTTCTAAACTGTACGGTCAGTGTTTTACATACGAAGTAATTATTGTTTAAACAAAAACTATGGCTTATTTATCTAGAATGCATTTAAATGCAGCCATCTTTTTTGGTTTATTCTACTTACAGGACCATTGCAAGTGCCTTCACATTGATCATGACAACGTGCACACTTTCCATCCCCCTCATGGTAAAGTCTGGATCCATTTCCTTTCTTGTGGATTCTGGAAAAATCTGTGCACAAGTTTAGACAAAGAGACTCTTCCTCATAAACATAATTGGCACATTTAAGACACTTGTTTGGTCCCTTTCCCCAGCAGCCAGACGTGCCACACTGTGCATCACAAACCTTGTCTTCTTTTTCTGTCAAAAAAGACAAGACATTGTTCACTATATTTTATCAGACAAACGAAAAAAATAAGACTCTTTTATCACATTCTAAACTACACAGAATGAGAATGTTAATGTTGGAGGGTAATTCAGATCAGACCCAAACTGGCGTAGTGATACAACATTGTAAGAGGCAACATTTCAAATTACCCCATTACACGCTATAGATATCTAATTTATAAATGTTAAGTAACTGAATCATTACACTGTAATTTACAAAAGGTAGAGAGGCGGTAAAATAAAGTCTTTTAAAACAGACACTGTATTTATAAGTAATTTCCTGCGAACTTTGTAGGATTTAATAAAATATCAGGTTCAATTCAAGTGTCTAAAGAATTGACAATGAGCAATATTTGTATCCCTCAAATTAAAAGACATCTTGTAAATCATAAATTCTTAAAATCATTAGAACATGTAAAGATACTTGGAGTAAAAAAGCATCAACAAAAAATCAATGCAAATAACTTATGTACACATTAAAGTCTCACCAAAGTTCTCCTTAAAAAGGATAGAAGTTGGTTATAAAAACAAATTGTTCTAATATCTTTACTAATTACCACAGTCTTTAAGCTCCTTGTTATAATGTACAGTGGCTTGCTGTTTGTCATGCTTGAATAACTTTCTCCATTCAAGGTTGTCCGCATAGCACAGGTTGGCATTATTGAAAATTAGCACATCTCCGTTACTTATAGACTTGAGTGAGGTCAATTCCAGGGAACGTAGCGGTGTGGACATAATGTCTAAACTTTTCCCTTTATTTCTGTTCAAATATAAAAGGAAATATAAATATATAAATGCATACCGTAAAAAAATATAACTTCGCATTGAAAATTGTGAACATTCATTTATTGTCAACCTTAGGCCAAAAAAAAGGTATGTTTCCACTAACCCGACCGACCCTACTGCTACCCTCCGGACCCTACCAGATTTTTTTGATTTTGAATTTTTTTTTATTAGGAGATCCTATTCTGAACTGATCAAAACTGTAAAGTGGAGTTACAGTCTGTCTGGTCTCCTTGAATCCAGCAATCATCACATTTTTTGGCATTTAGTTGGATTTTGTTGATGTTTTTA
>JAUUEB010516352.1:0-17746 GCA_032362205.1 Clione limacina | reverse complement strand
TCTACCAACATTTTGTGAAAGTTTCAGATTGATTGAGTCAAAACTGTGGCTGTAATCCCATTGCATACACACACACAAAAAAATGGATTTTGAATTATATTATGTAGATAATCATATTCATGCAAATTGATGCCCATTGCCAAAATAGTCTATCCTCACAAAATGAAAATAAAGAATCCATCACCAATTACAATAAATGTTTTTCATACAATATAACAATAACAATGTTTTTCTGTCTCAAGTAATGAAATAAGTAATAACCTTTAAAAATTGTCGGTACATTTAAGTTTTGCTTTTCTAAACTATTTTTTACTGTTACATTGCCTTTTGCTGTACAAGGTACAAACATAAATATTTTGATATCAAACTTAATTTGTTAAAAAAAGATGATTATTTGCAATAAAGGAAGATAATTTCATTTGATACAATAAAATTGCATTGTTCTCTCTATTCTTCCTATTCATATCCAAAACAAAAATATGCCAAAGAAATTAAAAACAAATTATAAAGTAAAGATGTGTATTATTATTAAGTCATCAAAAGATGCTAATGATTATGAATCGAATGATGCAAAACTAATAATGGCATTGCTCATACCACATTCAATTATTACATTATAACTAAGTGAGGGATATCTATTTTATTCCTAATAATCCTGCATGATCAAAAAAGGCTCATCATCATCATATACATATTTATTTTCTAAGGGCCAGGATTAATCCTCTACAGAGGGTAGGGCCCGCTTGACATGTCTCAATCTCCCACGCTAGGCGATCACAGGGGTTGATAGCAGTCATGCCCATCACCACCCAATCATTCCGCATGCAAATGTTGTATTCTAAAACCTTTCGTTTTTTGACATTCCAAAAGTGAATTGCCTAAACTGTGAATAAGTATAAGATAAGATCTAGGTAAGCAGGCAAGTAGAACAATCTCTGTACAATAACATATGGCCATTATATCACTCTTAGTCTATCAACTTAATTTTGTTAATGTAATATACACATTTTATAAGTGTGTATAACATAGTAAATTTGCCTACAGTTATTTTCATGGTTAGACAAGTTTGTTGAAAGCTCCTTTAATCTTGTTGATGATCATAGTTCAGCAATTGTAACAAAAGTAACCCATATGTATTAAGGAGCACCTTTGATCAAACCCATAGTAACGTTATAAGCATTGTGTTGCTTTACTGATCTATACAACTTGACTAATGTTGTATATTAGGGCTTTGTAATTCAGGGGGTCTGATAATAAGTAAAAATGTATATTTTTGTAAATTTCGAAAGGGGTTTAATGTCTCCAGGGCTCCCACTGACATTTTTTAAAACAGCTAAACAAATGCATAGCGCGCCCCTGGAGCACACATTTGCTCGTTTAAAAGGGTATTGGGTCAGACCCTACCAAGATTTAAAAAAAAAATAAAATGCCTGGTTTACCACGTTTTTAGTTTTTAGCTCTTTAAAGTTAAAAATTCATTATTTTTCAAATTTGGTGGAAGACAAGTTAGTGGCCGATCAGCAAAACTGCAT
Source organism: Clione limacina (assembly GCA_032362205.1). Classification (NCBI taxonomy): domain Eukaryota; kingdom Metazoa; phylum Mollusca; class Gastropoda; order Pteropoda; family Clionidae; genus Clione; species Clione limacina. The sequence continues at coordinate 16,214 of JAUUEB010516352.1, read as the reverse complement.
TTATCCGAGGACAAGTGAGAGCCCTGGTCTCTTACACATGAAAGGTTATATTAGCAAGGGTGATACTGGGACACTTTTATTTAATGCCACACACTGCGCGTAGGGTGTAGCATAGTTTGTACAGCCTACCCAGTCACAAAATACTAGATGACCAATTCTTACAGTCTTATGTATAACCTAGCAGGTATAAGAACACCAGACTTTCTGCTTCCAAGGCAGACACTAAATAAAACAGAGTCTACTGTAATAGTACAAGATTAAAAATGTCCATCTCTCATGACATGATCATACCTCACGCATTGAAGTTCCATCACAGTAAACATCATCAGGGTCCCATTCTGTTGGTTCATCAGTTTTAGGAACTGGAGTTGGTTGAACGGCTATGATTTTAGTAGGCTTTTCTTTCTGCACATTGAAATTAATTCTTTAACTACTTTATTATAGATGATATAAGTTAGTCTTAACACAGCTTCATATCATAGATATAATTAGGTTATTTGTCATGAACAAGATGTCATGATGACAGCAAAATATCAACTTTCCTAAAGTCTGCATAGTTGTTAAGGGAATTAAATTTGTCTACATTGTCTTTTTTGTTTCTACATGAAATGTAAATGATAATTGACCGTTTTTTAAAGATAGACATTATAAATCGACTATAAAACTATGATTTACAGTCAAACTTGCTTAAACCAAACACATTTAAGCCAGATTTTTGCTACATTGAGATAAAAAAAAACTGGCTTGGCTCCATATAACTTTGTTATTTTTAAGCCGGACATAATCCTGCCCCCCAAAAATTTGGTTAAGGCGAGTTTGACAGTATTTAAACTCTATGTTTACCATACTAAATCTCTGTGAAAACAAATATAAAGAAAAAGATAAACACACAGACAATATCTTGGATAAGCTCATAAAATTAACACAAAAGACCTTGGATTTTCAATTCAGCTCATCAAATTTGATGAGAATTAATAATTCTAAAATATAACCAGGGCACGAAGGATAGAAAAATGTCATGCTTTGTAAAATCTACATGTTTTAATACAAATATCAAAAATTCCATAAAATGAGTATCATTCCAGTTTGCTAGCACTTACAAACTGACAAATGTCATACAATACATTCACAACTTATTTCTCATTAACTAAATTTTCAGCAAAGTAAGTATTATCAAATTGAACTTTAAAAAATTTCAGAAATCTTCATGATTTAGACGGCTCTGTTTTTATCAAACATTCTTCTTCTCAGAATTGATTCAATATCTTAATTGTTGAAAAGAGAAGTCTGTAAATTGGTAATTTAAGAAAGAGTCATGATGTCTACTAAAAATAGCTTACATACAAATTTAATAAAATGATAATGTAATGGGTGTGAAGTTGGGGGTGCAAACATCTGGATTTGTCAAAATTAAAAGCAACAACTAAATAGAAGCTATGGTAAAATATGCCACTGAATGCGATTTATTATAGTTGTTGGCATGTTAGTGGTTAATTTTGGTAAGTAAAAAACATAGCAGATGCATGCTATAAGTGACAGATTATTAATAAAATATTATAAAAGATGCAGAAAAAGTTAAATGGAATAATCTTTTAAGCATATATACTGTTTTATTCGAAAGACTTGAAATTTCTTATAACATCCGTTTAAAGGTTAACAAAGAATACAAAAGTTGAGATATTAATATCAAAAATACAAAGACACAAAACAATATACAAATTCAAATATATGAAGTATTTGATCTTTAAGGAATGTCAACAACATACATATTATGAACTTTTTCATTTGATTATATTTAGGTGTAATTATCCCTGAAAAAATATTTTGTCCCTGCTCATAATGAAATCTGTCAGAGTTTCAAGTACTTTCCACTATTAGCAATGTTCTTAGAAATCTAGAGAAACTCACACCAAATAAATGAGAGAATCAAAACCAGACCTCATGCACCTCTACCTCATAACACATCAATGTGGATCATACCCAGAAATTAACTAGGTCAGAAGGAGGTCGTGGTAGCCATGAGTTTTCCACAGTCATATTATCATCAGGTCTAGGTGGTAGAGGTGGGTTATTTGATGGTTTCACAAGCTCTCTGATAGATGTTTGAGGTGCAGGGATGGGTGTGGCTGTACAGGACCCATGAGATTGACTTTGAATGGGCATGTCAATAGAGGGTGGTATGGAATACTTGGTGCTCGGCTGAGAAGGTTCAACCATTGGAAATGGATGAGGTGTGATGTTAGTTAGAGAAAGAGATGGGAGTGGTGGGGCATCACTTGGTGGCAGTGGAGGTGGAAAGGAAGGAGGGCAACGTAAAGAAGTTTTAAACCCACCATTCAAGGGAACAGCAGTAAGGAGGGATGGAGGCACGGGAGGAGGAAAAGGTGGAATGGACAAGCGATTAGACTGCATTAAAGATGAAGGATTGGAGGTTTTCAGACAATGATTATCTCCTGAATTTTGCCAGAATGAGAAAGAATTAATGCATGAAGTTGAGAGCATGTCTGGTGTTGTACCTCCCACATTCATAACATCATCAAAATTTGGAGGCTGTGGCCATTGCAGAATTTCATCAAAATTCTGGGGAGCAGAGGAAGTGCGAGGAGGAAGGGGAGGGATTGGGTCAGGAGGCACATCTGTCTGGTGGGAAACATGCTCATTGGTTTCCTCTGAAATATATTTATAGGAATTTGAATCAACAGATGTGTTGCAGTGCCCCTAAAACATTTGTAGAATGACAACAATGATAATTAAAGTATTGACCTTAACTGTTTAATGGAAGGCTGGCCTTGGTTATTAAAGATAGGCCTTGCTTAATTCATTGGATCATAAAAGAAAATGCTGTGTGAAACATACAGTTGCTTTCAGTTTTCTTTGAATTCATGTCTCATGAAATTCAAAAGTTCTGTAAATTGATTTGTTAGAAGACATTAATTTTTCCATATTTTCCCCTTCATTCTGATAATCTAAACTTGATTTGCATTCTCTACACCTCAATATCTTCTCTACTTACATAACAAACTAAGAGTCTGAAGAGAGTAAACATAAGTTATTTATTCCGGAAAATAACATAATAGTTAAAGTTTTTCAAGTTTTCATTGAAGATAAATGAAATGTGATTTGTTTTAATAACATTCAGTGCTTTAAAAGTAAAATACCATTTTTTGTTTGTATCGTTTGTTCGCTATCAACTGGAAATGTCAAGAACAAACCAAGAGGACTACACTTTCATATTTGAACATTTTGGTGCGTCCCTTTACCCAGAGTGCGGCAGCTGTCTAACTTCAGAATGCACTTTGATATTTATACTGTCAGTCACAGTTGCTATAGTATGTTTAGAATATGTGATTAAAGCTTAAGTTATGCTTTTTTTTCTGTCTTAAGTTTGAAAAGTTCTAAGAAACTCTCATGCAGATTTCAATTTTCACCTCATTGTAATAAAACAAAGTATAGCAGGAGATTTAGCCATATAAAAAAATCTTTTCATTAGGATAAATGAGAGAAAAGGTGTTTCACCTTTCCCCCCATTTATCCTAATGAAAGGATTTTGGTTGTTTTGGTGTTGTAGAGGCAGAAACTGTTTGGCTGAAAGGAGATTTGGAATGATTTTGCTGGTTGGAGAGGGTCTTTGGTGAACCTTTCCTGAAGTAGGGCTTTTTGCAAAGATTAGTTTGCTGCATACTGCTGGCTTTGGGGTGGGTTTTTGTGGGAATGACTTAGGGTAAAGGTTTTTTGGGCTTCCAGATTTCTGTAACAAGTTTTCCTAGAAACCCATCTTAATCAGATACTTTCATTTTCTAGCCAGAACAGAAAGAGCTTATGCTGTACAAAGATTTCCATTGATATAAATCTACTTATTTATATTATTGAATTATTAATAAAAGCATTAATCAATATTACATTTAGAAGGGCATTAAATATGGATTACTAGCATATCATATAAAAATAAATAAATAAACTTTTGACAAAACAAAACTACCTCAACTTTTTCAAGACTGTGATAACAGATAGTTTCATAGAAGTTCAAAGTAAAAACAAGTATTTAACTACTGAATGTAAACATTCTGCTGCTGGATGAAATATAATAATAATGATGTCACTTATATCCCTTTGGAGAAAGCTCAAAGCGCTTTATATATATTACCCCTGACAGGCAGGACGGAGAAGCACATTTGTAGTATACAAGGAATCGACCGATTAACCTTAGTGAGACATCAAATACATTCGCTACAACAAAGACACACATATACATAGCGCATACAAGGCGTCTGCCTGTTACACAACACAAGCATTACTTTTTCTTATACAAAAACAATGAAACAACTTTTGCTAAAAAGGTGTGAAAATGTAATACAATTCTAAGTTATTGTTCACATTTATCCTATCATTTTTCTCATAAAAAAAGAACAACTGCCTAACAATTAAATAATTTGAAATTCTCCTTTAATTAAATTTAAGATAAGATTATATTGTTATAACTGCTATGATTGCTACCATTGTGTACATTTTCTGCCTATTTTGTTTAGTTTAACCATCACCTATCAGCTTGGACAAAGTCAACACTGGTTAGTTTACCGATTTTGCTTTGACAATCTTTATACTAAGTAAACTAGAAAAATAAGAACTTGTAGTTGTAGAGAGGACAACCACGCACATCAGACAAAAGTAACAGAGAATACATAGCAAACACCTCAAGGGCCATAACTCTGTAAACATATTTTTCAAAAAATTGAGAAACAAATTTTAGAAGGTCACTAGAAGAGCCTGTGTGCAATATTTGTATGCGTCCGCTGCGTAAATAACGTAACTGAAAACCATAAAAGGGACATAACTCTGTCAACATTTTTTCAAAACATTAGGCTACAGCTTTTAAGGAGCCACGAATTAAGCCTCTGTGCACAAATTCATATTTCTATCTTCGACGATGGGACCACAGTGTGATTGCAAAAAATTAACAAAGACATATAGCAAAATACTCCAAGGAAGATGTGACCACAGCATGTTTTTGCCATATTAACAAAGAACATATAGCAAAAAAAATCTAAAAAAGGGCCATAACTGCGTGAATTTTTCACAAATGTTTAAATAGCAAACATTCTATACTTGATCTATAGTATCCTTCCAAAAATGAAAGAAATCCTAGCAAAATTACTCACAGACACACACACAGACAAGAAGAAAACATACTACTACACAATATAATTGTGCGTGGAACAACTCTTTCAAGGCTAAATGTTTTGTTCTTTGATTCTTTACGTTGGGTTTGTCATATGAGTATTCACCTTGTATAATCCAGGATGGGTACAGATTGTTAAATAATAAATAACCTTTATATTTCCATTGTTTAAATGTGAATGCATTTCAAGAAATATGAGAATATATTTTAAAAACAAAGGCAAGATTATATAGCAGAACAGAGGGGAAATGAAAATAAAAAAAGAGGTGCACTGATTAAAAGAAATGATTACATGGAGAAGATTTAAAAGAATGATATAATATGTGGCTACTGACATTGGGTGGTCTTAACCTATGGACTATAAATGCCCTTTTCTCTAGCTTTTGAGATCTATAAACAATGAGACCAAAATAAGTAAAAGTGAAATCTCGTAACAAATGACATCAGATTCAATAGCTAAATCATTATTTCTTTTACATAAGATTGATAGTAAAAAGAATAAGAAAACATTATTTAATGCCCTTAATGAATAGCTTTGTCTAAAATGAAAGTTAATCAATTTAAAGGAATAACTATGATTGTGTTGTTCTTTTATTTCTGCATATTTCTTATGAAATAATCTAAGGGTGATATTGATGATTTTAAAAAGGGGGAATAAGTTGTATTCTGCCAGGTTATACAGAAGTTAAGCGATATGATTTTATTTGAGTTTTTAATATAACGATGAATTCTTACAACACTTTTATTTTTTTTAAATCTTTTACATCAACCAAAAACAGTGTACATACTTTTAAACCTGAAAATGAAATATTATCAGCTTGTTCTAATGCTGCTTTATTGCTTTAATGCTGAGTTTTAAAACAGCTAAATGAGTTTTGAGTATCCTTAAAAATGCACCCAATTGTGTCTGTAAAACAACCATTGAAGCAAAGATTAATTTTAAAACTAAAAAAGGACAAGCATTATCAGTTTAAAAAGGAAGATTTAGCTAAACAAAGCAGATAAGCTTTGACCACACAAAATCAGAAATCTGTTGTAAGGGTGTAAGCATAATATGAGGTTTTATACAGGTAAAACAGAGTGAAGGAGCAGAAGTTGATATGATTTGAACCTTTCCATGCTCAAGGGGCATGATAGCAGGCAGAACAAGCACCTTGGCCTTGCTGTTGGTTGTGTTGGTGAGAGTTCCTGGAAGGTTTGGGAGACCACGTCTTATCTGACCACCTGACCCTGATGATAGTGAGCCTCCACTGATATATTCCTCTGAGCTGCTTTCTGCAGTTTTCTTGATCTCTTCTCTGATAATCCCTTTGACTGTTGCTGTTTGCCTTAAAGGAGATGTGGGGCTGATGAGTTGTTTAGGGTTAGGGTTCATCTTGGGAGAAACTGTCTGAGATGGAGGAAAGGTGAAACTCTGTTGTTGATTTGGGGTTGTCATGGCAGCAACTGTTTGGCTAGAAGGACTTTTGGAATTATAGTTAAGGGGGGTCTTTGGTAAATCTTTTAATGAGGTAGGGATTTTAGCAGGGATTGGTTGGCCGAATACTGTAGGTTTAATTGGTGGCTTTGAGGGTACAACTCGGGTGGGCTTTGGTGGTGTTTCAGGTAACGGCTTTGGTGGTGTTTGAGGAAAAGGCTTCAGTGGTGTTTGAGGTAACGGCTTTAGTGGTGTTTGAGGTAACGACTTTGGTCCTGTCTGAGGTAACAGCTTTGGTTTTGTCTGAGGTAAAGGCTTTTTGGTCTTCCAATTTTCTTTAACCTGTTTTTCTGGAAACCCCACTTTAAAAAAAGTAACAAAATAAATTTTATTCAGTTATGCCAAAACACTTGATTGAAAAGCATTACAAAAATCAAACTAGAAACATGAGTACTCGGAGAGAGTATGAATCTGATTCAACGTAATAAAGCAGACAATGCTTCACTCGTATCCTAATTCATAATTTTATACTTTCACCAGTCAAGCTTCTTTAAGCCGATTTTTTAAAACTAATCAGGTCAAAAACCTCATCTAGAAACATTACAAATCTGACACAATGTAATATATAACAGTTTCTTACAACAGCACATCAGCATTACTTAAATATAAAATAAAAGAACATAACACAACATGTGACAAACAGTTCAGCTTGAAGAAGGCGTATCAGATGGTCGCTGAAAGCTCCTAATGAGCTTCAACTTTTAACTTAATGGTAAACATCTTAAATTCATCACTAAAAGAACATAACTTTATCAAACTATGTAAAGATAAACAACTTGAGAAAATTAAATTACCACTTTTATTGCACCCAATAACACAGAAAATCTATCACAATACGACACGCTCAAACAGATTCAGGACGAAATTACACAGTGCTCCAATTCTTGAAGTTTAAGTTATTTAATGATTTGCGTCTATGAAATCAACTGAAGTAGAAGTTATTATAATCGAGCCTAGAGACGTGTTTAGGCCATTTGACTACACCATATATCAGCATTTCTTGAATGTCAAATAAAAGAACATAATTTTATGCCCAGGTTTCACAATCTCAAATCAATTTTTGCCCTTACGTCGGTAATACCAGTCTTCAAATTTTTTTGTGGCTTAGAACCCAGCCGTGACTGGGAAGGATACAAAAAGAAAAAAACACGATATGGCTGACTTTTTAACCACCCTGTAGACCTCTCTTTCTCTCTCCACTATGCGCAAATATGCCAACCACCCCCTTTTTAAAATCATATTTTGAAACACCTCGTATTAGAATTCACATTTGGTTTCAGCTTTTGTTTACATTTCTCTAATATGGAAATAGAAATTTGTGTTAATTAGGCTGAGGCGCTTATATTATGTGCGACAGGAAGAAGATGCAAATGTTTCCATATTTAGTTTCATGCCATCATTTTTCTATACTTTCTCTGTAAAATATGCACCAAAAACTAAAAAGCTAATAACTTTTCTTACTGTCGACCGAAAGCTTAACCACACATCTGGTAATATCTACCAACATTTTGTGAAAGTTTCAGGTCGATTGAATCAAAACTGTGGCTGTTATCCCACTGCATACATACACACAAATAAACAGATTTTGAATCTTATATAGTAGATATAAAGAAAAACAGCTTAAGCAAAAAAATCACTGCTTGGATTATTTTCCACTTTTTGTTGCAAATAATAGGCAATGTATAATGCACCAATGTCAATATGTCAATTGTACGTCTTGGGGAGAGATTACAGTGCGCTTAATAAGTGCACACATTTTGCACAGCCCTTCGGGGATAGAAAAAATAGGGACATGCTAGAATAGAGGACAGTCAAATGTGTACCAAACAAATGATAGAAAAATATGTAAAAATGTCCATTAAACAGTGAATTGATGCAGAATTAACTTGATTTTAATAGGGATCTTTCTCATGTCATTTTACAACATCATACCACATTTCACGTTTATAAGTTGCATAAATATTGAGTTATTGTCTTCACAGATAAACAAACAAACAGACAGACAAACACAGGGATCACAATACACTCCACTAATTAATACTTGGTGTCAGGTAACAATGAAATTGACTAAGTTTGTTCAACATAGTACGGTCAAAATACACCGAAGATACAAAACCAAAGATAGATTTTATAATTAAATGCATGTACAATGAAACTGAATTGGAAGATAAGAAATTGACTCAGAATTCTTTATCACACAAAACATTTTTATAAACATCAGTTTTCAAATATAGTCAAATTGTTTAATCTTCTCAAGTGACTACTTAGTGACCCAACTACTATGCATACTTTGTATAATACTTTCTCTGAAACTGAAACAGACATACAGGAGGCAAAAGAATTGAGAAAATAAAATAAAAAAATCGGAATAACAATAAAAAAGATAAATTTTTAATTAAGGATGGGAGGAGAGTAAAATTGAAAAAAAATGAGAAAGAATAATATGATGAAATAAGTTATTGTGTCTGTGTGCGTCAATTCCACAAAAACAAGGAAATAATGTCAGTTTTAAAACATGCTACAACTTATTTCAACAAAGTTATGGTTAATGAAGAGTTAATAAACATATCACTTCAGATTGTGCTCTTTGACAAAATAACGAAAAGCTAATAAACACAACTATTTTTCAATATCGAGGACAAAACTACACTCAAAATAGAAAGAAAGCACACAAAAAATAAATTATCTTTTAATTTAAATTGTTTTATATAAAAATGAGACTATCTTTGCCTTTTAGAAGTGCTTTTCTGTGGTATTATAGGGTTGGTTATTTGTTGAACATTTATTGGCAACTTTTTAGTTTTTATCATCGTCTATCAGGGAAAAAATTCAAGGATTGACAGTTTTTGACTGATGGCATATTTCAATTGAAGGGAAGTTTGTTGAAACCTGATTCTACTGTAATTGTTCAGAATATGTAAAAAAAACACCATATTACCAGATATCAGGAATGTTAATAGATAAACAAGGGGTTGCTTTTATTTTATCACAATTAAAGATTTTAAAAGTGTCAACGAAACCAGGAAAACAAAGATACACAAAACAATATACATTAATTAAACAAACAAAAAGTCATGTTCAGGTATTTTTCTGGTGCCTTATTCAATCTATAACAACAGCTCACTGCATAATTGACTGTTAATATGATCAATGAAGGGCAACTGGATATGTCTTTGATATGCATCAGACTTTTGATGGAAAAGGAGTTACGATCTCAAAAGATTTCTGACTGCTAATTAAGTTCATAAAATCCAATTGATTGAAAGATAATTGTCTAAAAACATGTACGTAAAACTCACCATGAAAATTATTCTGAAAAAAATAAATAAAAAATATGTTAAAGTTCAATAAACATCATTATTTAACCACTGTGTGTACATATCCTTTCTGTTTGTACTTTTTAACAGGTTAATAAATATTCATAACATATTTTTCAAGTTGTGTGCACAAAACATTACCTTGTAAACAAATGGGTGGAGCCTTATGGAGTTGCAGGTCATAGTCCAGATGAACATTATCTCTGTCTTAATAGCTTTTCATAATATCCAAATAGTAAATTGGTCAAAAACTGGCTTTTATATTGGATGAAATTGGAATCTAAAAAAGACTTTAATAACAAGCACATTAACTTGTACACGTTGATAATTTGACCAACAATGGAACATGATAGGCTCTCAAACTAACCTTTGATTATTTCACCTTTGGTCAAATTATCAACACATAACTGTCAATGTGCTATAATTAAAGTATCTATTCAAAAGTTGTATGCTCCTTATTATTTTCTATTTGATCGACTACTTTTTAAAACTTATATTTGGATGTTAAATTTCATAAATTTTACACTAATGCTTAGGTTTCTGCATCAGATGTGATGTTTATCTCAAATAGACACTTAATAGCATTGTGTCTTCTTAGACTAAAACATCTTGCTTCATAAAAGCATAGGTTTGATATTTAACAGAGTATAAACAGATAAGAGAAAAACTTTTCATCAATTTAGAAACAATGCATTGAATTAAATGGACTGCCATGAGGCACATTACCATAAATATTTAGTTGAATTGATTTTTTTAATTTTTTCTAAATTCAATAAAGTTTTAAAATTCTATACTTTTCAGGGTTATGTTACTTATAATACTTTGGTTTTTAATTGTTTTATAATAATTTTAATTAAAAATACTATGAGCTTAAGTAAACATGGTGATCAACGTCCAGGTATGTTTTGTCCTCAGACATGTGATATTATTTAAATCCCCTGAGGGAACATGCTGGGTGTCAAGTGTTAGTCAGTAGCTGTGATTGTTTGTTATGCATTACTTACAATCATTATTCTATTGATTTATGATTGCTCTGTCGGATAATCAAAGGTAAATCTCACTATCTATTAACAACAGTATCATTTACTGCTGCACTGAGTTAGAATTGCAAAATATACAAATACAAACTTATATCTCTTCAAGAACCTTTTCTGCAAACCGTAAAAAAACTGCTGTAACTTTGTTAATTTTCAAGCACTTATTTTCTTTTTTTCAAAAACTGTCTTTAATGTATAAAACATATCAACTGTCTTAAATTCAATTTTAAAGTCAGCGACATGTGGGAATTTTTAATGGGAGGTGTTATAATTAAAGCATTCAAGATTGGTCTCAATGTAATTTTGGGCCCTATGGAGTATGCTATAACAACCTTTTATTTGATCATATTTTTATGCTTTCCCTAAACAGATATTTCAAAATCAGGAACACCAACTTTGAATATTAATTACATAATCAACATTCACTACTCTTTGTCTAACATGTTCTTAATATTAAATATGACATCTTTATAAAATAGTGATTAAAAAGTACCATGATTGTATCTTCCATTACAAGCACTTAAAAAACAAAATTTGTCAATGTAAATACTATCCATGTTTTTGATATTTACTGTCTGTGACATTGTATTTGGTGGGCCAAAAGACCAATGTGATCTATAGACACATTTTTAATATACAGCAAATCTGATGTCTAATGCATCTAATTAATTTGAAATTGAACACAAAATAAATTACAGTGAAGTAGTATCTGCAACAATTAACATACCATGAGTGTAGCTGACAGTTTTTTGACATTGACTGTTTGTGATGATTTCTGTTGGTTCTCAATAACAGCTGTGAAAGAGGGAGAATTCTGAATAATTCATATGTTTATTTTATTTTACCATATAACTCTGGCTAGGCTAATAGAATCACAAAATCAATTTATTTATATAATCGCAACAAAACATTATTTAACTACCTAAAACACAATTGTACTTGCTTTTGAAACATAGACTCATTGCATTTCCTTAATTCCTTTCTCTATTTGTAACACTTTTACTAAGGCAACCTCCGTCAGACCTAAACAACTAGCACCTCCATTTTGAGTCATATCCTACATTTTTCTTTATCATCTTATTGAAATATCTTTATAATCAGGATACTCTGTGAATATCATATTCTAAAGATGTACCAATTCAAAAGCTGAAACAATGCTGTTATGTATTCAATGAAATTACAAACCAGTTTTGATTGAAGCGACATCATATATATGGACAGCTAATGATGTGAAATGTTTACATACTTCCCTTAAAATATTAGTTCTGTCGCTTGTTTTAACAAATTTATGAACAAACAATTATATTATTATCAAAAAAAGATAATGTTAGATGTTATTACTTATTTATGAAACTCTATTTCACGTTTTTTTCATCCTATGAATTCACAAATTTCTACTCACTTTGTACTAAACTGTATTTGTTCACTTGGAAAAACTATCTTCATAAACTTAACACCTTTTAGACCTTGTCATCACGTGTAACCCCTTAGCAAGAGTGGCATTTGTCATTGATGCGATCAGCCTTGTTCGGGGTAATAAATATACAAGAAAAAGATAGACTTTCACAGTATGCCTAGAGATACAAGCTGGCCCATGTGAAATTTTATTGGGACAGCAAACATTTATCATCAATTGTACAACAGACTCACAGTTGAACAGGCAACAGTCATTAACAACATCAGAAATAGGCTGCCACAAATAATGTCAAGAGACAAATCTAACAAGTAACACAAATCATCAAAGACAAAGTGTCAAAAGAGGAGCCAAGCAACAAAGCAACCTGAGTGACCCTGTCAAAATATACCATAATCAGTTGGTCCTTTAAACTGTCAGCTTGCCTAGGATGAGGTGGATTCTCCAGAGATGAGCAAACAGCTGAGAGTGTGCAACAGGCGCGTAGCCAGGATTTTGAAATGGGAAAACTTTGGACCAAATCAAAACAATGGCGACAAAGCGGCCGAAATTTTTAAGATTATATACGTATATATTATAAATCATGCAAATTTAGGACACTTTAGATCTCAAATGGGGATAAATGGCCACGAAGCGTCCGAAATTTTGAAAATAAGTAAAAAATAGTGCAAATCTAGAGCATTTTCAATCGAAATAGGGGGGGGGGGGCATTCCCCCTGGCTACGCGCCTGGTGTGCACCAACTGTGATGACAACAGCTCTGAGACAAGATAATATTTCCACTAAAGTAGTTTAAGTTCTTGTTGAACACCAAACTTTTAGCCAAAATTGTCACTTATCATTTAAATATAACTTATCAATTGTGTCATGTGATGTTATTGTCAAACTTATCATGCTGTATATGGTAGTATTATAGAATTATAGCTTATAGGATAGTTATTTGTTCTTATATATAAAAAAAAAACTGATCCAGCTCTTGAAACTTTAGCTTGCTTTAATTTGATATTTTGAAAAACCATTCTATAAAACAACACATGTGTTCATGTTTCTTAGCTAATAAAATACAGCTTTAATACAGTTGCCATACTCAGGTGAATTTTTTTTTAAATGTGCATGTTCATTTAAATAACATGTTTTTTATTTCTAACATTTGATTAAAATTCCGTTTTTCTTTTTTCAATTTATAAGTTCATGTTTCGATTTATAAGTTCATGTTTCGTCAAAATGTGATAGTTAGTTCAGTTTACATTAGAATGATTCAGATTATCTATCACATTAGTTCTGAAACACACTGTACAGTATCCACATGAGATAATTAATAAACACCAAAGGTGAGACAGCAAACAAAATTGTATATCATTCTTCTTCTTCTCTTCTTTCTTTGAGCTGGTTGACTCAGCATTGAGTATAGATTTCAGCTTTTCCAGTATAGTGAAAGCAATTCAAAAATTCTGAATATAGTAATTTTGATAAGGCCAAAACTGGGGGTGTTAAGGGGTAGGGAGTTTTATTTAATAAAACATGTCATGTTAATTGGTTTAAATATGGTATGAATATTTAATTGTAATACTGCTCAAAGCAGATTTGAAAGCAGTAATTGAAGGGCTCGATTAAACAGAGCTAGGAAGTACGTTCCATAGACGTATTGTACTTGGAAAAAAGCGTAGAGGTGGCAATCGACAGCAGAATAAGGAACAAAATAGTTTTGAGGTTTTCTAGGAGTTTGAGATTGGATCAGATCATCTGTGGGAATGTCTGTCTGGTTGGAAACAATTTTGTAAAGAATGGAATGATTAGTTAATTTTTTGCCCTTATTCAGCCAAGAGTTTCCATGTTTTTATAAGTATCGCCATGTTCACAAATGTGGTTACCTGTTATAAATCTAGGTGTTAATCATTTCAAATTTTATAATTTGGTTACTTCTGTAGGGTACCCAGGCACAAACCCATATTCTAGTAATGGACATACTAAAGCAGAATAAAGGTTTTCCTTGACGTTTTAGGACATTTATAAAAATTTTCTCTAAGAAGGATAGCATAAAGCTTGCTTTTTTATAGACATTGTCAGTTTGGTCTTTCCAATTTAAATTACAGTCAATAGTGACACCAAAGTATTTTGCTGAGCTAAACTCTTGAAGATCAATATCATGGATATTGTAGAATGATTTTTAGAGGTTGGCGTTTCTTGGTTATTCTAAGAATTTGACACTTGCCAGGGTGGAATTCCATTTTATTAGCCTTTTCCATTTGAAGTTGGTCAAGGTCTTTTTGGAGAATAAGAGAGTCAGAGATGTTATTTATTACTCTGTAAAGAAGACTATCATCAGCAAAGAGGCCAATGTGAGTGCCAGGGGAGAGATTTTTATGAATATCGTTTATTAAGAGGAGAAATAGTAGAGGTCCTAGGACAGTTCCCTGTGGCACACCAGAGAGGACTTTACAAGGGTCTGACATAATGCCGTCCACAATAACATATTTAAGACGATCCTTAAAGAAGGAAGTAAGCCAGTCATGAAGAGGGCTCTGGATGCCAATACAATCAAGTTTAGACAGAAGGATTGTATGATCGCCTTTAAAAGCTTTTGAAAAGTCAAGAAGGACAGCGTCAGTTTGGCCTGCAAAATTGAGGCTTTGCGTAAAGTCTCGAAGAGTGGTAAGAAGCTGAGATTCGCAGCTTCTACCCTGGCGAAAGCCATGTTGGAAGGCAGTGAGAATGTTGTCACCTTTTTATAATAAAGGGAAAAAATGAGCTTCTTTCCAGTCATCTGGAATCCTACCTTGGTTTAAAGAGTTTTGAAATCATATTGTAAAAGTGCCAAGAGGTTCAAAATCACATAGTTTTAAAAATGTACCTGGTATGTTAGCTGGGCCAGTGCCTTTAGTCTTATTGATATTTTGTAAAAGTTTAAAGACACCTTTTTTTAGAAACAAGAATATTATTGATTGTGTTTGGATTATGTTTTGAGGTTGAAGCAGGGGGGCTTGAATCACATGGTTTAGAGAAAACTTAAGGAAATTAATTGTTAAAGAGGTTTCTTTTTTCTTTAGGTTCCTGAACAATTTTATTGTTTACATTAAGATCTGAGATACCTATTTTTCTTTTCATTGACCTTTAACATAGGTTCAAAATTTTTTATTGGTGTTGTCAGAGGTGATGAGATCTTGAACATAATCATCATGAGATTTTCTACATGTTTTTTGTGCTTATTTATAATCTTTCTATTTCTTCCATGATTTTGCATCATTTTTCTTTTGTGATCAATTAAACATAATATACGAAAGAAGCAAAGGCATCTACGTAATATATAGGCCTAAATATTCCCCAAAGATTCATACATTTTTCAACATAAAAATACGATGGCACTCTGTGGAAAACCAAATTCACTTAAGAATCTTATCCGTAAAAAAGCAATTGTTTTTGTCCTTGATGGTTTTAAAGTTTCTTCTTTTGATGAGTATTTCAAATAATTACCGTAGTCAACCCACTATTACTATTGTATCTGCTAGTGAAAACATCTCCCTATTTCCGTATTTGCTCTTTCTTTTTGCAACATAGAAATTATGTTCACCAAGAGTTTAAGTTGTGCTCCCACTTAAGTTATTTCAGTGTACACTGTAAACTTGGAGCATGCAAGGAATCTTTTCTTGTCTACAGGAGACACCAGACAGAAGACTTGGAAATGTCAAATACTTAGAATAACCAATAAACGTCAACCAATAAAATTCATTTATAATATTCATAATATTGATCTTCAAGAGTTTAACTCTGCAAAATACTTAGGTGTCACCATTGAC
>JAUUEB010516241.1:0-17746 GCA_032362205.1 Clione limacina | reverse complement strand
AGTTCCGCGCAACAAATGGTGCACCAGTATTGAACACGGAACAAGAAACTGGTTACAGTGATGGAGACAATCGAGTATATCTCTATCATTCTTTTTTAGTTACTTGAAATTCCATATCTCTGTCAATTGTGTACGGATATTGCTGGAATTAAATAGGGGTTGATTTACAACATTGTAGAAGATTTTACATGAATGACTGGTATATTTCTTGAGTTATCGTGGCCACAGACAAACGAGCAGCGTCACATTCTCTACACCAATTCTTGGTGTCGAGAACAAACGCTGCACAAACAAGCAGTCGTTCAATCTCATAATGTATGCTAGATCTGCAGGGTTATAGAAATGAGGTTTTTTAGTGACCATGTGCTAGTGAATAATGTTCTATTCTATGGATTCCAAAAGTAAGAGACTGAATGGACTTAGAGAGTAATGCTTCCAAACAGATACTCTGCTTTTAGATTTTAAGGATCACCTCAAAGACCTCCAAAAAAAGATTTCAGTTTGTTTGTTGAAAAATGTCGGTACATGTATTGTATAAGTTACTTATTAAAAGTTCTGAATGCAGACATTTCGTCCCTTGGCACTAAACTTTAGAATTGGCTAAATGTCTCAAAATTTGGCTATACATGTTATTTGATTTTGTGTTGTTGTTATTCAGTCATCAGCAGAAATCAGTGTGACAATCAACCCCAACGCAGCTCTTCTGGGCCACCCCCGCACCCCAGACAGCTCAGAGACTGATACGTCAGAGGAAGGTCTCCCCTCTACAGATGCCTATGACAGAATGTTGGCTTCCGGCCCAGGTTATTTGCGACGTGTGGAGGTTGACGTCAATAAAACTGCAGAATCTTCCGGAACCCAGCATAGCCAACAGTGTGAGTTATACTTCAATGATTTATTTCAGTGACATTTATGTCAAAACCAAAAGAATTAACACAAATATTTTGATTTTGTTTTGAAATGATTTGACCCCTCATGCCTGTGAATTATCAAGGTCAATTAATCTTATTTTACCAATAATATAACAATATTCTATTTAAAGAAATATTTTCAAAAGGACCATAGCTCAAGTCTCATGACAGAAGAAGAAGGTACATAATGAAAAAAATACATACCACTAAGTGTAAACCTTTTTGTTTTTTGATTTCAGGTGTGAACTGCAAGAGTGTACTCCAGACATTCTTCTCATTATCGTATAAGCTGCATAAGTAAGTGATTAACATTGTTTACTATTAAAAACTGACCTGGTTTCAACATAAAGAATACTGATTAACCTAGAATAAAGAATGCTTCATCTGTATGTCTGCAAACTACATTTTGTGACACAGAATTGCTGTCTACTTTTTGATTTGCTGAACAGAAACAAGTCTTCAAAGTGTTCTTTGAGTGATCCTCTATGTAGATAATTAATAGATAATTTCATAGGATTTATAGCAAATCACTTTATCATATCATATCATATCATCTTGCGGAACTATAGGCTTTTTAGCCTTTGTCATATTATATATGACAATATTAATTGAGTACATGTACTTTCGAAAGAGTCTGTGGATCCCATTCTTGAAAACGTTAACAGACGCAGAATTTACTATGACACAGGGGAGTCCATTCCAGACGTTTATCACTCTGTTTATGAAGAAGTATTTGTTGTTATTTAGATGAGGTGAGTTCTTTGTTAGCTTAAAATTATGACCTCTAGTACCTGATTTTTTTAATGAGAAAAGCTCCCTAGTTGTAATAGGGTCATATATCTCATGTAGTACCTTTTATGTCTCTATGAGATCCCCCCTCGGTCTACGGTACTCAAGACTAGGCAGACCTAACCTCTCCAGTCTCTGACAGTACTCGAAATTATGCATGCCAAACACTCTCTTGGTGAAATTCCTTGGGACTTTTTCTCAAGAAGGTCAATATGTTTTCTTTTATAGGAGGACCATACAATGTTAGCATACTCTAGAATGGGTCTAACAAGTGACTTGAAAAGTGGGACCAGAATATATGAGGTTTTATGAGTTATGTTTCTTAGGAGCATGCCAGCGCTCCTCCTTGCCTTTTTAGTAGTTATAAAAAGTATAAAAAGTAGTTGATACTCAACTAACAGACATTTTATACATCAATTTGAAGATTATCTTATAACTGATTCTCATGACTCTTTCTTACAAACATGTATCAATGAAAATGAGGAAAAAAATAAAATATTGCTGCATGAGTATTAATAGGTAGGTACTAAAATTTAATTTGAAATAATTCTGGATATAGTTGTCATCTATTGCACTGGAAGGAGCTTGCTGGGCTGACATTGTATTTTTATTGGGTGTAAAAAAGATAAGCAAATTATGAATATTCTGATTATTGTCATTTAAGGGTTTTCACATTTATTTTTGTACAAGACAAAAGTTCATTTTGAGCGGAGCTGAACTACTTAATAAATAGTTACATGACAAAGATAATGCAGTTTTGTGAAAGCTTATGTATAGGAGACAATGGAAACTGATGATAGAGAAAATAAAATGTCAAACATCGCTGACCTACAAAATTGGACAATGTAACAGAAAAGAATGTAGGATGAAACTTGAATTTTTGAGACTGCCTAAAACTGTCAAATATTGAGCCAGGTCAATGAAATATGCTATATTAACAGTCAACATGCAGTATAATTTTCAAGACATTAGAACAAAAAATGTTCATGTAATGGTTTGTCAAGAGTTGTGAAATTTGAAAAACATCAACATTTTTAAAAAATATGAAGAATTAAACAACTTCTTGAATATCATAATAAGCGACATCACAGGTTTTTGACACTTATAAGCATCTTAAATATAATTTACATGCTTTTGATTTGTTCACATGAATTTGTTGATACCTGGAAAAGTCTATCGACATTGTTTTCATAACTGATGTGTCTTTAATTTTTCTCAATTTCAGAGTGCCTCGCACGAACCTGCTATTGGCAATATGTACCATATTGTAAGTATACCATTGTTTGTACTTAGACAACTAAGATATTTAAAAAAAAATGAATTTCATCTTAAAAATGGATTTTAACAGTGCAGATAGAGAAGGCAATCATGCAGAAAACTTCTTTATCCTGACTTATATTTGCTTAGTATTTGTTGAAGGGACTTGCATACACCCTGTTGTGTGCTTGCTCATTTAATGCTATTGTACTTGTATTCTCAGGGTATTTTTCCTCATGTTGTCAGCCATGGGTCTGACATACAAAATTCTTGTGTTACAAAGCAGAATGGAGGTTGGAACGTTCTGGACACCAAAGTCAACTGGAAGCTTCAGGTGAGTTTGTGGTTGTAAACTGACAGTTTGCGGATCTTGAGTGGGTATTTGCATTACATTTTATCAACTACAAGGATTTGTTGTAAAGTGAAATTGGTGGAAACGTTCAGGTAAAGCGGTAGTTTAGTGATTGGCCACTTGTAATTGGTGATGTCTTAAAGCAAGATGAGGAACTCTGCTTTGATTGGCCCTTGATGTTCTTGAAAAGGAAAGTGAAAGAACATTGAGATCTACATAATAGAATTCAAAGTCTCTTTATTTATTTATTTGTGTATGTGTATGCAATGGAATTACAGCCACAGTTTTGACTCAATCGAGCTGAAACTTTAGCAAAATGTTGGTAGATATAACCAGATGTGTGGTTAAGCTTTTAGTAAAAATCAGTCGACTGTAAAAAAAAAAGTTATTAGCGTTTTAGTTTTACTACATTTTCTCTGTAAAATATGCACCATTAAGGAAATTTGTGAATTTGTATTTGGATTACAGCCTGAAACAATCAACCTAAAACTTAGGCAAATTGTTGGTAGATATTTACAGATGTGTAGTTAAGCTTTTGGTGAAAATCAGTCGACTGTAAGAAAAGTTGTTAGCTTTTTAGTTTTACTTCATTTTCTCTGAAAAGACCTGCCATTAATCATGAACAAACATGAACCATGGTTGATTTGCACGCCCAGTGAATGCAAAGTTCTATTTCTGTCTTAAATATAAACAAAAGCTTACATTTGTCTTGATTTTTCAAAGCGGGGTTAGGGCATATTGGCGCATAGCGAGGGGAGAGAGATAGAGGTCTACATGGTGGCAAAAAAGTCACTGTATTTGTGTTTTCTTTTTTTGTATATCCTTCTCGGGGAAAACCGGGTACTAAGCGACTAGTATTTTATATTTTGCCTAAGTCTTGAAAATATGAATGAATTTTCTTCTTCTTTTCCTTTGTCAGTCAGAAATTCCAGCTTCAGTAACGTCCCCCAGGCAGCCATGGAGCTTCTGGTCCTCTGTCACTACAGGTTCCTTAGATTGTCATAGATTTTGCACATTGCTGTGGAATATGTTTTGTAGTCTGTGGTCCATCTATGCTTGGACAGCTCTGAGTCTGAAGATGACCACCTGCTCTCTTCTATTCAGCTTGTGATAAGGATCAGTACATTTTTAGTTTGGATGGTTTTAATTTCAATTTTCTTTTGCTTGGCCTTTACAATGTTTTTTCTCTCTTTGACACTTTTTGATAAGTAGCTTTGTTCTTGTCTAGATTCTTCCTTTGCCAGCAAGTCAGCTGTTTCATTTGTATGGAGATTTAAATGAGACGGAATCAATTGAAGAGTGGCAAGAGGAATCTAGAAAATGCCAACAGCAAGATTTAAGTTGTTGTGATCTTTGTATTTTGTTGGTCTAACGGATTGGAGTACATTTGGATAGGGCATCTGCAAGGACAACAATTTTGCTGGGAGAGTCAAGTTTGTCCTTTAGTTGTTTGCATGAATGAATATTTAAACCCTTTGATTTTTTCTTTCATATCAATTTTAACCGTTTGTTCACCTGGAATTTGTTCTAACAGGGATAGAGCCATGAGTAACCTTTACTGGCTTCAAACAGAGTCGCATGCTTCGGTACTCCGTCAGTTACACAGTGTGGTTGAGTCCAACATACATCTTCTAGAGGAGGTAAGTATAAAGGAAATTAAATCTTTGTTGATCCTGAGTTCAATAATTTTAAATACAATTCTTGTTCATCTTATCTATTTACATTGACTTAATTTTTATTCAAGTTTTTCTTTGATTAGAGGTGTTGTAGGCTTTCATTTTTTTTTTGTAGGATGTTTATGGAAGAAAAGATAAATAAATTGATGAACGCATGTTTTGTGGTAAATGAAATGATCTTGATAAGTAAAAAGGCTACTTGCCTCTGTCTGATAAATGTCATAAGGAAAGGTGTTAACCTGCTAGAGATCATATTGAAAATGTTGCCTCAAGGACATACCAGCTAAAAAGTTAATGGTCCTTGCAATTAGAGAAGTATGAACTTTTTTACTTATAAGTAATAAACATAATTTACTTGAGAAGTCGACTGCCTGATTATTACAATGATGACGGCTTTACAGCATGAAGTTCTTTTTAATCTTTGATTAAAGGAACGCAATAGCCTTGTGGTTAAGAAGCTGGATTCTAGAGTTGTCTGAAAAATATGAGCCTTGGTTTTGGCATATTTTCACAGTTTAAAATTTGCTGAAAGTCGCCATAGTGTTACTTGGTGACGGTGCTCACTGTTCATTATCAGTGCATGCACCCATTCAAGCAAAATAAAAAAAATCAAACATCCTACCTACTAACTGTAGCACTCTAGAAGTCTTAATTTAAGAGAACCTTCTGAAGACTGAGAGTGGCCATCATCTAGGTGAAGGGAAGCAAATAAGACCATAAATGTGTGAAGCAATTTGCTTAAACTTAAATCAGACAACAAACAAGTTGACTCAGTATTTTGAACTGAACAAATAAAAACTCATTGGTGATACTTTAATACTAATAGTGTCCACTTGGACATTGTGCTCCTTATTTATTCAGGAATCTTACCTTGATCATGGATAGATCTGCTATTTATTAAATTCAAAGAGATATATAAGATTGTCTTTCATTTATCTGATGTCCCCAGGTTGAGCTTCTTCTTAAAGGATTGTTCAGGGAACACAAATACACGCAGTCAGAGTCTACATCTGGTCACTCAAGGAACCATGGCAACTGACACATGAATCCCAGTTGCAATGATACATCTCACTAGACTAAACAGCACAACATGGAGAACTGTCAACTGACTACTGACTTATCACATAAACAGACACTAAAACACTACAGCAACAGACCACACCAAAGTTTTACTTAAAACTAACTTGACATCTTCTTCGTCCAGAATTATACTGTGACTGGACCACTGTGTACCATGGCCAGTAAGTCATACATCTTTGTGTTGACTATAAATTAATTGACTACTGGCTGCCAGTTACCTGACTTTGGCTAGCCAAGAAGTGGTTTTAAGTTTTAAGAATTAATTTTTAGGGGTTGGCATTCATCAAGGTTTTGATCATAAAGCTTTGTTGAAATGTGGATATGAGATATATAATCTGTCGTGCAGGATTCGTGATAGTTTAGATTTAGACACAGTATGTTTCTGGGCTTAGAGGACCTGTCTAGACCAGTATGACTTCAGTATGGACAATACTAACAACATACAGCTGACTGATCTGATGATTGGCATTGAACTTACATACTTGACGCTGACTGCAGCATCCTTGAAACCAAATAGGACCACTGTGCAATGATCTGATATATTTATACATGTGATAGACTCTCATTTTTACTGCTGCCGCATTTAGCATTATTTGGTTTTTGTTTGGATTTTTGTTCATTGATTCCTTTCTTCAAGATTTGGTATATTTTTGTGTTAGACTAGACTAGATATTGACAAATTAGAAAGAAATTATCCTTCTCTTCCTTTTCCATTTAATCTATTTGTAGTGAAAAAGTTTTGGAGTCCTAATTAACTTGATAATAATCTCCTATTAATGAAGAAAACTGTTCTTGAAATAGATAGTCATACTAGTACGTCAAAAAGTACCGTACATATGAGAAGTCCAAGGAATTATCTTCACTTTTGTTAAGGGTGCTGATCGCATTTAATGCATGACTCATCTTTGTAGAATCATTAAATTCATTTTAAGAGGAGTTGTTTTTTCAATATTAGTAGAGAACTAAAAAAATTTATTCTACAATTCAAAGAAAAATACTGACACTTTCTTAAGAAAATTATTTAACTTGGTTTGAAAAAATTGTTTACGCAGTCTTTAGAAAATTGTTTATACTGTCTCAAGAAAATAGTTAACACTGTTAACAAAGTGTTTATAATTTTCATATAATATAACATATTTAAGGGAAATTACAATATAAATGATAATATAAATAATTACAATTCCTTAGACCCTATTATTGAATATAATTAATATATTTCTACCATCGCTAATGTTTTGTATAAAGATAATTATGCCAAAATAATTTTTAGAAATTTTTTTTTTTACTCTTTCAGTTCCCTAGCTCAAACACTTTAATTTGAAGAATGATTTTCCTATTTCTCTTAATACAATCAGAAGAAAAAAGTGTCTAAGGTTGTAAATATATTTTTGGAATCTGCCATTGTATTGTGGTTAACTCTTTTACTAGTATTTAATAAAAAAAAATAGACAAGCTTATATTGGATGGGACTGGCCAGGGTTTTAGTTCAGTCCTTATGGTGTTTCATTGCTTTGTAGTAAATAATCAAAGATGTTTTGTAGTTTTAATCAAAGTTATATTTTGTTGATGATTTTGCATTTGCCTTTGTAATTCCAAGACACAGGGAAACGTTGTTACTTGATTTGATATTATATTGTGTTTGTGTACAATGATTAACCAGCCAAAATTGCTCATTATCATAAGTTACCTCAACTTTGTTTTTCTATTTATTTCATTATTATGCAACCATTTATAAATATGTCTACTGTGTGTTACAATATGTAAGATTTTGAATAAGTTACATTCTTGATTTTAGATATGTCCCCAAGAGTCCAAGTGAGGGACATAGAATATCATATTTTAGTATGTGATCTAGTAAAGAATGTAGATATTTAGATGAACAATGATGATAATTTCACATATATTTTAAGCTTTTCCCATATGTCGATTTTCATTTTGATATGTGTATATTTAGATGGAGGAGGAGGATGAAACACAACCAACCAACCAGCTTTGACTTTAACCCTTTTTAATAAAACTTCTTTTTTGATGTGACTTTTTGTCAAAATACACTTCTTCAAAGAATTTCCAATATTGTTGTAAATAATAATGTATTGCTTTCTACTTTTATTTTTTCAACATAATTCTCTGATACATTTGTATTTCAGACCATGACCTAACCCTTCCCACCTTAGCTTAGATACTTTGTGTGAATAGAATTGATGTACATAGTTTTGGCAATAGCTATAACAACCATTTTGCTGCTTATCTATGTTATCCTTCTTAAATATTTAACATATCTTGGCGTCTGTGATATGAGTTGAAACATTAACGTTAAACAACTCTTTTTTATGTTGAAGAATTTTCTTTTATTGATAATTTTGTTTGATAACGATATTAAGAAGATATTTATTGAAGATGTATCACAGAATACAAATGAAATGAGTATGTTGTTGTCTCGTTCACTTCAAAATGAGATGTCTTCTCAATTATACCTTACTGAATTTTGGACTTGCTGGAAATAGACCAAACTTAATTGTTAGGGGTTGATAAAATTTATAACATTGTTTGAGTCTGTTCTGTCATCTTAGAAAAGGATTTCATTTTGTTAGTTTGTGTTGTTTACCAGGTAAAATTGTTAATAGCCTTCTAAAGCCAGATGGAGTGCGCTTTTGTTATTCAATTTTGTATCTTTTTGTTTTTCAGTTGCTGTTTTTGTTTTGTGCCAATTGGAAATTTCATATTAATGGAATAGAGTTATTTTAATCTGCTATTTCATTTCAACAAGTTGACAAAAGGCATATAATTGTTTTGTAATTCTTTTATGGCCAATTACAAATCCATACAAAATTTCTATTAAGCATTTAGTCATGCTCTCCACTATTTCTTACTATTTGTCAAATAAGAAAAAAAATCAAATGGAACCAAATTTTTTTAAAGCTCAATGAAAACCATGTGCATAAACTTGTTGAAAGATTTGACATTCCACCCAGTATTTATCATTATTGTTTTGTTATAAAACCATGTTTTATATCTTCCAACTGCTTTGTTTAATTAGCTGCTTACCATGTGACTTTTTCCTTTTCACATTGAACTTCTTTATTACATTGCGTGTTTATATATTAAGTGACTAAAAACAATTATCTGATCTTTTAACATATGTATTGCAGAGGTTTGTTGTTTAAAACTTGGCATGTGTATATTGGTGCCATATTTCAGTGATTATTTATAATATACTATGAAGTTGAAACAAAAATTTTGAAATAACATCTTATCAAAAACGATGAAAAATTATTGTTCAGGTGCATTACTTGATTTTTTCAAATGGACAGTGTTATTTACTCTCAAAGTATTGGTAAGTCCGAATACGTTTACAAAATTGAAGAAAATATTGATAAGTGTGTGAGTTATGATGATTTCAATATTACCACTAACTGCTTTTGAGAAATGTCTGTTAACTCCCCATATTGGTTTGTAGCCGCAATAATGATTGATAAGGGGTCATCTTCAAGCAATTGTTTCTTAACTCTTCATCTTTGTATTTTCACACTGTCAGCACCAGATTGCTCTACTTTATTAAAAAGCTATTATTCATAAAGGAGAGAAGAAAAAATTCAATTTGTGATCCATGGCCATTCATACTTGAAAGTGCTCACTTGCTCAGGGTCTATTTTTCACATAATGGTGGATGAAATTAAAAAGCTTTTTCTTCCTCATTGTTTGTTGAAACATCTTGATATTTTACATGCTTACTAAAATATAACATACACATTTTTGGTCCACTAGATAGCTCTTGTAATTTTTTGCTATTCAAATATGTACTTAACTAAATTACCATCTGTGATTACTAAAAGAAACCTGGAAGTTATTGTTGCTGATTGAGGGACTCATTTTCTCAAAAAAAAACTAAGAATAAAAAATGATCATGTTGTATTAGGCTGTGTTCTACAAGGTTATGTTTTGTTACTATTTATTCCATGCTTTTTTTTTTATTGTCCATGACATCAACTATGACAAATATGTAAACAAGCAAAAATGATCTTATCAAAATAGTTATTAAAAAAACAATATTACAAAGCTTAAATCAAAGTATTCCTAGCCTGTATTTTAGACCAGAGTCTATCTTCTATATCAGTTTTTTGTATATTAAAATTTGTTTTGCATTTTTCCATAATTTATGATCAAAATTCATTCTGTCAGACTTTTAGTGGACACACTGACTTTCAGAGTAGACGTTATCATCTGACAAAATAGTTCATTTTAACCTCATTGAAGCCTGTGAGACAGGATATTTTGAATTTTTTGCAGATATGCATAGAAGTAGAATCAAACTGACTGATAATCCAATTAAATTTGATCTGTTATGTTAATGATCCTGAAACTTATCACATACTTTTCTTTTTTTCCTTTACTGTTTTATTTATACAAGAGTTTATCAAGATTTTTTACCTGGCTATGGAAGATGGTCAAATACCAATGAAATTTATAGGTAAAGAAGTCATCTCATTTCTTACTGTGTGTTTCTCTTGGCCTCTCCCTCCCCTTGCTCCTTGCTGGTTCCATTCTATAACAAAGCAGTTTATGCAGCTTCTTTGTTACCTTTGGGTGTGTCCGATCCATCTCTGCTGTCCTGTTTTCTCTGTGATTTTTTACCTTTCTGTCAATGGAATGCTGAGTATTCTCCTATAATGTGTTTTGCAAAAATCTTAAGTCTCTATGTAGATTTTTTGTTATTAATCTTTTTGTCTCAGATAGAAAAGCTTAAAGAAATATCTGATGCTTTAATCAAAATGTGTTGTATGTTGTGCTCATAATTTTCATGAGAGCTTGATAAAGGTTATAGTCTTGTCTTATTAGGATCAAGGTCAGGTTTCGGCTTGCTTTTCTTTAGGGTAACCTTTTTCCTACCTAGGTTATCAAGATGATGACATGGATTGGTATTTTTGAAACATGTACTGAGTGTGCTTTTTCACAACCGTCAGAATATGCTGTTTTTTTAAAAACATTTTCTTATTTCTATATATCTCTTTGAATTTTATCTGATTGGTTTCATTTCTTCTCAGGAACTTGAGTGTTTAGACTGAAAGGATAAATAGTTTCTTTGAAATATACAACATTCAGCACATTTTGACTAGTTAGAAAACACAGATTTATTTCCTTTACTGTAGATTCATAATAAGAAGGTTTGACATTCTATCAAAATTCACATTTTTTGTGAAGTAATCTTATGTAAAAACTATGAACTGCCATATTTTTAATGTGATCATTCTAAAATTTGTGCAAGTAACTAATCTTATCCTACCTGTTGACAATGATTTGTATCTTATCTCTTAGGGCTTAGATCACCTTTTCTAAAGGCTTTAACACTCTGTACTGTTAAGATGACAGCTTTTGACTATCTTTCACATTATTGGCCAATGTTTGTAACATGTTCAATTTTATTGAGGCACATAGCACTTTAAGTACAATAAGGTCATCTTCTCACCTTCCATTTCATTGCATGTGGTCTCTTTTTATAAAACATATATTTCTTGCTTATTCAAAGATCTTTAACTTTAAAAACCACCAAAATGTATTTATGCACTTTTCATATTTTATTCTTCTCTCTATGTATTAAAAAAAACTGTTTACATTGTGTAATGTTTATATGAATATTCTATGTCTTGCAATAGAAATTGGCGTAGGTTTACTGTGACTACTTAAAAGGCCAAATAGCTACATCAAAGATTTTAAAGCTTAGAGCCAATCAAAAATTCAAAATTATGATCACTACTTAATAATACAGTTTTTATAAAAATGTTATCAAAACAACAAACAGCAATACAAAAGTAGTTCAATATCAAATAGTATGGAAACTACCTGATGTTTTTTAAGACTTTTATCTTTTGAAAACAAGCCAAATCTATCCGGATGTATCATAGAAAGACTGAAGCCCACACACAACTACTTTGCTATGATAGTAATAATCTAGTATTTACCTCCATTTATAATAAACTGAAAAATGCAATGTTGTCTTATTTTCACAGGGTTTTGAAGAAAATGTGTTTTGATAACACTAACATGATGATTATGCATCTTTGTGAAAATATATGAATTTTTTTAATGTTTTTTTTTCATAAGAAATGATTGCACATTTTGTATGATATTTATTAGACGTTATTCATATGTTAGGTTTGACTATAAGTATCAAAATTAGTCTGTGGCAAAATGTGTTAGATATAACTTTGTGACAGAAAAGTTTGAATATGGATGTCTTTGTGAAACAGTGAAATAGATTCAACACAAATATTATGATAACCAGCCAAGTTGCTTTATTGTTAAAACACCCCCTCAGGAGCAGAAGGTCAGTGGTTGGAAACCCGACCAGATTAAACGTGGGAATTTAGCAGCCATCTCTTTTGGCGCCTGTCATTTAGAGATTCATGCTAAGACTAGTTTTCCCTGTGTCAGTATACTGCGACTAGATAGGATGTATGAGTATTGTTTACACCTTACATCCTCTGAGTGACAGTACATTGTATACACTTTTTGAAGTTGAACTCTGCACAAAGTATTTGACACAGGAGAGAAGAATGCAAACATACTTTGCTTATAACAAACAGTAAAGTCAACCAGATAGGACAACCTGAATTTTAACTTGTTCTTCCCCTAGAACCATTTACTTGTGTGATCCATGATTCCATTTTTTAGATGTTACCATCTTTGAATAACTTATTGCTTGCAAATACATATTCATTTTCTCATTCTGATAGATCATGCTGTGATAACGATGAAGGCATTCCTGCTATACACTTAATGATGCATTTACTTATGTCCGTTTTCTGATTGTTTGTTCAATTGGTGTACATTTTTTTATATAATAATTTTTTGTATTGGATTTAGCATTTAGTGACAACTTAATGTCTGTCTTCTTAAAAGAAGAAATTTATTTATTTTTCTGATTTGTCTGACAGGCTCAGCATTCAAAGAATCTTTTGTGTTTTCTCTTTGACTTTTTCTGTGGAGAGATATTTACAGTAGGCGAGTTTCAACAACCTCCCATTCAACGAAGGAACTGGCAATCCCTGATTTTTACCTTTATAAACAATAGTAAAAACTATTCTGTTAAAAAGTGTTCAGCAATTATCAACCGACATACTTCTAAAAAACAAAAGGAGCTAAAAGGACCCAGGAAATGATGAAAAGGGCTGGCAAATGATGCAAAAACACTTAGATGATGAACTTTAGACCTATATCTTTAATGGGAAGTAACCATGAAAAAAGTCATCCATGCTGATGTTAGTAGGTTAACTGCTTTTGCTAAAACCCAATATTTTTCTATGATACGAAATATCTTTAACAAATTCTGTATTTTACTAAAAAAGAGCTTGGTCCGACAATTTCGTTGGAGCCTGTATCTAATGTACTATCTTTCCTGTTAATGTCTTTACCTATTTTTTTTAATCTCCAGACTTTTTTCCTCTCCTCTTTCTGTTTGTTATAATTCTCTTTGCGTTTTGAAACTTCTGTCTTTTGTGTTCCTCTAACCAAATATGTCATCACAACTCCTTTTTTCTGTCACTTTAATTTTTCCTTTAAGTTTCTCACTCTAGATTATGTCTGTATTCTTTCCATTCTATCATCTCCTTCTCATAATTACCATGGTAATTTTCAAAGCTCTTTTACAAACTATGTAAAAATGTATCTCAGCCAGCTCTTTGTTGACTGAGTTGTTCCTCCAATGACAATTTCATACATATCTTGAAGATTTTTACATTTTTCTGTATTTTTGTCCTGATTGTCTCAGTGCAATTAAAATGCACACGTAGTGATAAATTGTGCATTTGTTGATCTATTTATTTAATTTGTTTGTGTTTACTTGTCAATTAAATTATGCCGCTCTGGTTGGTCCAGGGGTCTGCCTGGGGAGAAGAAGTTCGGGTGTTTGAATCCTGACCAACCTATTACTTTTTAAGAAGGGGAAGTGAGCAGCAGTCTGGCTTGGCACACCGTTTTAATGTAGGATGTATGATTAGTGATATATCTTACTTCCTGTGTGGCAGAATGTAAAATGTCTTTAGTAGCACCATCATCAATATAACATGTGTTGATAAAGACTTTAAACCTCTAATGACATTTAAAACTAGAAAAAATGAGTACTAGTAGAGAGTACAACAACAAACATTAGACAAAAGTAACAAAGAACATGTAGGTAACAACTCATGAGCCATAACTCTGTAAATATATTTCTTTTAAAGTTGAGAAAAATATTTTTAGGAGGCCCCTAGAAGAGCCTATGTGCAATATTTCATGGTCTTACCCCCAACAATGTGTCCACTGCATAGATCATAAAAGGGACATAATTCTGTCAAAAATGATTTTTTTTCAAAAATTAAATTACAGCTTATAGGAAACCACAAATCTAATCTTGTACAAGATTTCAGATTTCTATCTTTGACGATGGGATCACAGCCTGTTCGCAAAAAATTAACTCAAAGGGACCATAACACTGTTTTTAAATTGATCTTTCAAAAAACTGTGTATGCTGATTTTACATAGTCATTAGAACAGCCTCTTTGCGAGATTTCAGATTCTTACTTTGAAGATGTGACCACAGCATGTTTTTGCCAAATTAACTAAAGAACATATAGCAAAAAAACTAAAAAAAAGTGCTATAACTCCGTCAATTGTCCACAGACATTTCTGGATTTAAATAGAAAACATTTTATACTCGGTCTATATCATCCTCCCAAAAACGAAAGGGATTGGAGCATCATTACTCAAGTTATCGTGTAAACAGACAGACAGACAAGAAGAAAATAAACCACTACACAATATAATAGTCTGTGGAACGTGAGAAACTATATGTGATACACTTCATGTTTTGTTTATAACTTTGTTGTTAACGATTCGTATCTTATCCCAGCTATTGAAATGTTAATGTTATATGATGCTGATGGCTGTCTGTTAATGGGATAAGATTTTGATAATTAATAATACAGTTAAATGATTAGAAACATGTAGTGTCTAGTTTCTTTTGGAAGACTTTATATAAGAGGCAAATTATTAAAAGAACAACGAAATTATATCAGCAATTTTATTTTATAACTATAACATTATGAACTGTAACAAGAATACATTCTGTTTCTTTGATGGTGAAGATCAATATTAAGAGGAAACTTGGTATGATTGGTTATGTACATTTCGATTTTAGTTGTTGTAACAAACCACATACATTAGGACGCGGTTGACGAGTGTTTAAGTCTGCGGACAGGTATGTGTAAAAAGCAGTATGTACACAAAATTCAGTCAAAAATAAGAATTGATTAATCTCAAGCGAACGAGCAATACAATCAAACAACTACATGATTGAGTGGACTTTCACGTAGACAAGCCCTGACGATGAGCAAACATTTTTCATATACCTTCATAATGGCCCACAGACGTGAGAAAAGTAGCTTTCATAACCTTAAAAAAAACAGGCGAATGACATGGTCTTGGCTGTTTCTATTGGAACCCATGGCATCATGGTCTGAATTGTCCGTTTTCTATTATTCTCCGACCCTCCTTTAACACTTTATGCCTTTTCTTTTTTGTTTCCTCCAACCTCTACTAATCCTATTTTCTCTTATGAAAGCTGATAATGTCAGCATTTACTGAGGCCTAAGGACCATAGGAGATGCAGCTTCAGCAAACGGTCCCACGCATACACCACCGCATCACCACCGCTAGATTGGTTATTTGTCTCTTATAGCACACAAGCAATGACGCTCACCACTGTCCGTCTTTCCCCAACATAATGTTTGAGCTAACATAATATCCACAAATCTGTGCACCATTTATTGAATTATTTAGTCTCTCCTTTCTCGTTCATGGACGTAAGTTGGCACTTCGGCACCATATACGGCGCGCGCCAAACGTCTTAGCACTTGTTCAGTACGGCTTGCCGTCAAACCAACAATCTGTATAACGAGTGTAAACCCATACAGGGCTCCACTGATAATACCATAGATGTTCAATCTCGATAGAGGAGAGTCGATCCCAATGTAGAAATATGACAACACGGACAACCAGATGGCGTTGATTAAGAGGACCCCGCCCAAAGTACGGTTACGTAACTTCCGGAGACCTTCTGCTAATTCTTCCTTCTCTAGTCCAGTATTGACGTCAGGTCCGAGCAATGTTGACAACAAAGTTTGCCAGAACACGTGCTCTTCTTGGGCCATCTGATCACCGTTGGATAAGTCTAACAACATTGATGACACAACATTCTGTATCTCTGCCTTTGAAGCGTCCTCATCTTCGATCTGATCTGCAAAAAAGATAATTAATGCGCGTTAGTTATTTTCCAAACGGCTTATGAATTATCAGATCAACACAGACGCCAAAAAAAAATCAAATTATCTATTGGCTATTCTTAACGAACATAGTATCTATTAAATCGACTAGTTATCTGTGCTGTGATGTGAAGTATCAATACGCAAGTGAGTGAAACAACTTACTTGATGCACATTGTTTCTTTTTGCGAGCTCTTAGTTTCTTGAGACTTGGCATACAGGACAATTTGGGCATCTTCGCTTTAGTCTGTGTTTTCACAAAATGTTTAGAATTATAACATGAACACGATAAAGGAAAAATAATAATTCATATATACTTTCGTGAAAATCAGAACATCTACATAATATAATTCAAAATTTATTTATGGCTGGCTGTGTGTGTGTCCAAAGTACTCAAACTATGCCAATTCTTTCAATTGAAATTGAAACACTATTAGCATAGTTATATTCAGTTAATAGGAAAACAAATTGCCTTTTTTCCACAAACAAGAAACACATTTTTGAAAAGGAAGCCAGTTGAAAAAAAGTGTCAAACATTGTAAAAATGATCAAATATTTCACGTTACAAATGTTATGGAAGGCGTCAAGCCAAGATAAGTAAGCTAAGTAAGCACAACCTTGTAATTGACAGTTAACAGAAGCTGACGAATGATTATAAATAGTCGTTGAACTTTATATAAGTTTGTTGCATCAATGAAAATATCAAATCAAAACAACGCAAAAGGAAATTACATGCGCAATGACGGTTTTATCATGGCATCTTAACTTTGACGTCACGAGTTCTAACACCGTGACATATGACACGTTTGCTATGTTTACTATGTGTAAATCTAGAAGGTTGAGAGGAAAGTGTTATTAAACTGTCATTCCACGTGCAATATGAGCGGTATATTTTCGTCTTGTCTGTGTGTCTGTTTACGCGATAACTTCAGTAATTTTGCTTGGATCTCTTTCATTTTTGGAAGGATGATAAATACCAGGAATAAAATTTCTGCTCTATAAATCTAGAAATATTTGTGAAAAAATGGACGGAGTTATGGCTTTATTCGTGGGTACCTAAAAGCTGTATTTTAATGTTTTGAAAAAACCCAGTTTGGGCAGAGTTATGTCACTTTTAT
The DNA here is from genome assembly GCA_032362205.1 of Clione limacina. NCBI lineage: Eukaryota > Metazoa > Mollusca > Gastropoda > Pteropoda > Clionidae > Clione > Clione limacina. The sequence goes on along the minus strand of JAUUEB010516241.1, from coordinate 268 downwards.
GATTTTAAGGTGCGTTATTTTGGCAGTGGACGCATCGTTGGGAGTACGACCCTGAAATATTGAGCACAGGCTTTTCTAGGGGCCTTCTAAAATTATGTTTCTCAACTTTTTGAAAAAAAAAATGTTTACAGGGTTGTGGCCCTTGAGCTGTTTTCTATATGTTCTTTGGTCCTTGTGTCTGATGTGCGTGGTTGTACTCTCTACGAGTAGGGGAAGAGCAGGAGACATGGACCAGGTAACTATTTATATGAATTATATAGAGGCAAAA
>JAUUEB010516130.1:0-17746 GCA_032362205.1 Clione limacina | reverse complement strand
TAATCTCTTCTTCTTCGTCTTCTCTTGAGCTATTTTAGAAGAAATCGGGTAACGCCGATGTGACGAAGTCGCTAGTTTAGAATAATGATTTAAATATGTTTAACATTATTAGTTACAAATTGACCAGTCAGATCGTGTCAAACGTTGGAATTGAAAAGATTCAAACATGTTTTGACTTTAACTTACTCTTTGACTTATTTCCGTATGATTTTTGACACATGGCAACCAAACTGCAAGGTACTCTTCGCGACAACAGGAAACATCCTACTTACCCTTTAACATGAGAAATGGTATCACATTTAGGTTATTTGCGTTCCACTAAAGTCAGCCAGAAAACCAAACTATAAATGCTAATGTAACAAACACACTTTATGTCTTGCTCTCGTAAAATGTAAAGCTATTGATTAACCATGAAAGTAATTGTATTTTTATCTCATTTCAGGATGAGCTATTAGAGAGAGCAGAAGTGAACATTGTAATCTGTCCTGTGTATTTCATATCTATATTTATATTGGCCTATCAAGAATTAGTATCTGTGTCATTTATCTTTGCAGGCCTCGGTGATAAGAATACTGCATAAAATGTCCACCGAGAGCTAACAAAAAATACCGTTGACTTCTACGAAAGTAAGATACAAACAAGATACACCAGTAAACTTATCGAATGTTTTTTTCATTTAGTGCCGTGAGAACAACGTTTGTATCGGGCTGAACAAACTGGAATACGGATCTACTCAAATTTGTGTTGTGTTCCCTCTTTATTCACAGCACTTTCTGATTTATAATATCAATGTTGCGTTCTTTCTTGAGCCCTTTGTCATGGAGATATAAATTGGGGGTGTAGTGACCTAAACCTCAAGCTGAGGGAGCGCTAGCAACCCCACATTCTACTTAATAATAGTTTCACGCTTTTGGACTTTTGCGACGGAATTTCAAGAATGACAGGAGAAGAATGCTCCATTCTTTATATCAAGGGCCTTTAGCTACACGGTAACCAACGTTGGACTGAAATTGCATATAAGTTGGTTCAATCTGAAAGCTTCTGTTTGCAAAAATGTCGCGCGATGCAAAACAGAGCGGTTTTTTCTCCCTACTCTGCGCTGTATATCCTTGTTATGACCGTTATGACGGTAACTACAGCCCCATAAAGCTAAAGTGTCTCCCGCTTCTCGATAGAATAAATGTTTTTTTTCATTAATTTGATGGAACAGATGTGCAATCGTTCATAAGAACAAAAAAAGTACTCTTTTTTAGAATTCGTAGCTAATGTATTTTGCATAAAATATAAATACAGTTGAATCGTGTTAAAACTTCATTTTATGAAATGTGCCGCATATGAATACTGCAATGACTATCCGTTGCTGAACATGTTTAGCGTTAAGCATCCATTATAGAACAATGTATGTATCCAAGATATCTAACAAGACAACTGTCAAGGATAAATGAAAGCCGTACGTCTTAATTTTATGAAATTGATAAACAACTGAACACTTTACTAAAAACGTTTGCATATCGTTTATAAAACGTGCGTCAGACAGCTCTTCACGTACAGACTTCTACCATTAACATCTGAGAGTAACAATGTGATTTATTGAATAATCTTTGAGTAATCACAAAGGAAAACAAAACAACTTGATAATACCCCAAAAAACAACAACAACAACAAACACGTTGTTTTCCATAGCTATCTGATGGTGTTATTATTGGACAAAGTCATTTTATACCAGCTAAAACAAGTATCCATCAGATTGACCTTATGACTAAAGCTAGCGCCTTTAAACTAACCATTTAGCTGTATGTATAGGGGTGGCAAAAGGTACCGCACCCCTTTCAAATTTCTTCAAGATTGTTGATATGAAACCATATTTGGCACATTTAATAAATAATATCTCTTGTATGCTATACCGTTTGCAGAATCAAAATATCTTGATTATTAAGGGCGTGGCGTAACAAAAAATAGAGGGTACTGTTGTCAGGTTTTACAATTAAACAACGTAATTTCTTGAACGTCAAAAGCCGTATAAGGCCCTACCATCACATACCAATTCTTTATCATTTGTTGAAATGATACCATTTTGTGCATGCGTTACAAATTATTTCCGTTGTATATTATACTGTTTACAGAAATTCAATATATTGTTTATTAAGGGATGACAAAACATAGCACTGAGGGTACTGTTATCTTTTCTTTATTCAAATAGCTGTACTAGTATACCTTATGTATTGTTCTGTTTCTGCAAAACAAATCACTTTATAAAAGTTCTGTAACAAAGTTTATATGTGACTTGCTATTTATGCCAAGAATTCGTATTAATACAACCTATTATAGTCCGTTTCAAATAGCATGACCTCAATCGGAACAAACTTTCTTGCAAACTATATGTCTAAATTCGTGTTGTTGTTTTTTGTATCCTTCCCGGGCAAGACCAGGTACTTAGCCACAAAACATTTTGTAGACTACTATTAGCGACGTAAGGGCAACAATTGATTTGAGATGGTGTAAACCTGGGCAACGCCGGGTAAACCGCTAGTAACTTATATAAATGGGGACATGATGGTATTATGGTTAAAACATTGTACTGGAATACAGGTCAAGGGTTAGATTACAGCCATAGGGAAAGCAATTCTGTTAAAAGCAGAGCTGCCAAGAGTCCTGCACTTTGCGGGACAATCATGCATTTAAGGGTTGTGTACCGCCCGCAAAACTTCATGTCCCGCAAAACAACAAAAATTGTGAAAAACCCCTTAAAATCTGTAATTGCACCCCAATGTGAAGACATTCTTTAAAAATTCACAGGAAATATGCATTTCCTCCCCGTAGTTGATAGCCTCTGGCATTCCCCCCGGAGGTAATAAAAATGTCATGGACAGGGGAATCTTGGGTCAGTTTGGTCATCCTGTAGTACCATGGCGTTTAGCGGGAGTATCATAATCAGGCTGTGGTGAGTGCTAATAGGATAATTTAACAACAGGTATTCCGACATAATTGACCATTAAATATTCGTCATGGGTTGTCACAAGAATGTCAACGTTTTTTCTCTTCATTAAGATCTTGAATTGAAATAGCTAAGCTAGTTAGTTAATTTTCTCTTGTCTGTTAAAGCAGCCACACTTTTGTTATTCTTAAAACTGCATAGGATGGATTACACGTTTTAAAATTCTGCATTTGTGATTTTTTTAAATAAACAATTTCTGTAATTGGAAGAGGCAACGATTTCTTTGTTCCCGCTTTTCAAAATATAAACAATTGATGTATGTTGACAGTAGTTTTTATTTAATGTCATTCCAAACATACACAACAAACAAACAACTGAAATATCACCAGAGAAAGACATTCAAGTAAAGGGAGGAGGACATGTTGGATGTGGTAGGGGTGAAGGCAGCTCAACGTCAACAAAGTACTGATGATAAAACTAAGTAGATAGAAATAAACACAATCTGTCACTGCAGGAAATTGCACGCTTGCAGCTGTACACAATTTGTAGCAAATGTTTGCGTTGCATTATTTATCTATTCTACAATATTTTCTCAAAACCAGAACAGTTAACAACCATTAAACTGAAACTATCACTCAACCAGCATAATTATAAAGTCAAGATCTTTCAACTTCTCCGTTAATTAACTACCACAGAACCGAGGCTATGTCTTAACTGAAAGCAGTTCTCAGTGATTTCTGTTTAAGTGGCTGTTTACTGTTTGCAGAATACAATATGTATTTGTCATTTATCTTGCGATAGTGGCCTTTGTAATTTGTAAGAAACAACAGTGACAGATAAATCAGCATAAAAACAAGTGTAAATATAAAACCTATAACGTTGAAGTTGACTTCTCAAACAGATAAATCTAGAAAACGATTATATCATGAATAAATGACTCATATGATTGGGAAATATTTCTACATCTACCAAGAGCTGCTAGTAGCTTCTTTGTCATGTGATCAAATGTCATCAGTTCACATGACTAGCAGTTCATAACATCATTCAGCTGAAGAAGATTGACGGATGGTGATTGAAAGCTCCTGCTGAGCTTCTATTTTCATCTTGAAGGTAAATGGATTAATAATTCAATTTATTTGAATTGCAGTAAAAAATAACATATATCAAACAATTCTTATGCAGCGTGCAATGTCTAAAAATAAAACTTGTGAAAATATAACAAAATCAAATGACATCCCACATAATAGGGGACATTGTAGATCTTGAACAACAAAAGGCCACAGGTATCTCGTTAATCCAGCGACCATTGGAAAATATGATCCCCTTAATATAGACCAAGCTCTAAAAAATATACAATAATGGTTTATGAGTTAAATACATAGCAATGCCAATAAAGAAAACAATAATTCACAATCACAATAGCACAGACAGAGCGCAACCAAGACAAATGTTTTGTTAGTTCTTAATTTTTGGAGATGGCTTCTTATGTAGCACCTATCTTCCTGAGGTAATCTAATTTCCATCATATTATAATTGTCAATTCATATATTTCTAGGATCAGGGTTCTCTCTTTCTGACAACAACAAACAACAAAAGATTCCCACAAAAAACTTACAAATGCGTTTTCCAAACTCAAATACAATTTCTATAAGCATCAATGTTGTATGAACTCCTGGGAGTGTAAGAGGAATGTGAACCAGTGACAAACAAACAATACACAGTGATAAACAAACACTTTGACCTATATCTTAAGCACACATGTGTTAGATATCAAATAACAGATCTATAGGATACTATGTCTTCTCTCTCAGTGTTTTAGTATTATGACATAGTTAGACTATAATATATCACACAATATTTACAACATTTCAAAACAAACGCAATATCCACTCCACAAAGGTATAAGGCCAACCCACGACCTTTGAAATCCGGTTCAAACTCCAAGAGCCATGTGATTTTTAGCAGACACACCACTTTAAGTAAGATTAACATCCTTTTTTAAAAATTGCATTTACACTGTAAACAATGCTAACAAAACGGAAGTGTCAGTATTTTCTGTTCATGCTAGTTAATAAAATGTAGATTTACTTTTAAAACTAATGAACGCTTACGTCTGCATAAAATAAAAGACTTTCAACTCTAATCTTGATGGTAAATGTTTTAATTTTACTCTTAATTAAGTTAAAACAATTTACAACTAATGAATAATGAAACAAAAATACTAAAACTACCAGCGCCAAGACGGTTATACCGAATATGATAACGCTCTTGACCTTAGTTTTCTGTATTAAAAGATACATTATTTTAAACTTTTGAAAACTAAACTTCATTTTTTTGTAAGAAAGGAAGCATATTGTGTGTCTTCTAAAACTCAAATGATCTTTGGATTTCCGGTGTTAAATGGTGCTAGGTGGGTTGGCCTCATTGTTACCAGTTGCAGATCATATATGTTTACCCTATGCAGCTATCTCCAGGTGGGGCTAGTGGCATTTTATCAATTAACTTAATAAGGCTATTTACAAAAACAGACCAGTTTATAAAAATTACACTGTGTTACCATATTCTTATTTGTTTTGGACTTCAATCCAGAATTTTTCTAGAGGTTACTTCCAAGTTCTTCAGTGATTACAGCATTTCTTTTCACTTTCTAATAACAAACTAATATGCGCAGGTTAAGCTGAAAATATAATTTCAGTTGTAAAACACAGTTCATAAAGACACTTTGCGTATCGCAATGTTTGTTTGGAACATAATTTTAGGTTGTGATTAAAAAAAAATGGAATAGGTCACCAAAGAAAATATGAACATGGGAACACAAGATGACATTTATTCTAGGTCACTACAACATATTGGGGGAGATAAAAAGAACACACTTCTGAGCAATAAATGAGATGTTGACTGAATGTTTTAGCTTTCATATGGAAATCTCTGTTTAATCAGAGTTTAATGTTATATGCAAAACAATTCTTTGATGCCTTATGAATCCTTAACAAAAAATACTACAACATGATTAATAATGATGTTATAATCCAGTTAAGTACAGAAAAACTGTTGAAGTTGAATAACTACAGAATGATACCAAATGGATTAATGATATCTGTCAATTATTTGATCCAGCAAGATAAAAAAGAACAATGAACTTTATCTCCTTCAATTATTGTATTGCTCTATATCGGTTTTCAACAATGGAACTTTATTCCACCCTCACCTCCCGCTAAAATCAGTTAAATAAAAGAGCATTAAAGATGGCTGATAACTTATAAATAACATTGCACTTGGGTTATATTACATCACTGATGTACAGTAAAACATGGAAAGTATTGTACAGAACAGCACATAATCTTACTGATGTACAGTAAAACATGGAAAGTATTGTACAGAACAGCACAGAATCTTACTGATGTACAGTAAAACATGGAAAGTATTGTACAGAACAGCACAGAATCTTCAGATTAATGTTCATTTTCTCAGGCAAAACTATAAACATTTTTGTGAAACAAAAGTAGGGAGGTGATCCTATATCAATATACTGTCCTAAAACAGAAAGAGTTGCGTCCCTTTGTTAATACACCCCCCTTTAAACACTTGCATGAGTTTCTTGGGCTGATGTCTTGAGGAATATGTGTAAGACTGTAATGTGACAACTCAACAACAACAACAAAAGGCGGGGGTATATAATATGTTGTCACATCATTACATAAGACTAGTGACACATGTACATAAGTAATCTCCCTTGCCAATATGGTTAAAGTAACATCATATAACATCACAGATCAATTCAGCTGCTAGTAGGATGGAACAAAAAATGAAAGTCACTTGAAACAAATAAGGATAGAAGAGAGATTTGAACCAATTTGTTTCAAGACTATATGGTTATCTAGCTGCTTAGCTTCATAAGTGAAGGTCAGTAGACTCTGATTCATATGAAATTGTTTTTTATGAATAATCAATAACTCAAAGCAAATGCAAAAGTCTTGATCCCCCCTCATTGTATAAGTAATTGATAAGGCAAACTATTGATAATTGATGCTCCTAGGTTGATCACGGGCAGTTTGTTCTAACCAGATTCAGCTGTAATTGTATTAGCGTAAGGTTTTATGATCTTGTATCAGAATTTTCATCCCTCTATTTTTTAGGAATATTTGAAGAAACACCTAGAATACTCAATGGATTTTCTCATAAATTATAATCTTCAAACAAAACCTCCTCAAAAGCGGAAATTCTAATTTGATGAATCGTCAAAAGATGTCTTTTTATATAATATTATGCTTATCCATGTAGGTATTCCTTGCTTGTCACTCAAAACTAAAATAAGAAGGATAAAAATAACTTATGTACACATTTGAAATCCAGCACCATTGAACAAAATAAATATTACACAAAACACTATGCAAGCAAATTAAGAGCTGTTGAAATGACTGCTTGTACATATTTAATGTTAATATATCATTATTTCTACTAACTACTGCATGATAGTTACTTTAGATGAAAAGAATCTAATTTTTAACCTATATTAAAAGAAATTCCCACCTTTCAAAAATACATCACTAATAATGATGAAAATGAAAATGTAAAATAAAAGGGATAGAAATGGTACTGATCATAATGGAACTTTTTGTACAAGGTTATAATAATATGTTATGCAACATATATCAGACGATAATTTCTAGATGAATTTTGAAACAGAATTGTAAGGCCAGTATGCAAAAGCTTCAAAGGAAGATACAACAGACAATGCCTGGAGTTGTGTGTACTTGTGCAGCATTCTTTGCACAGCAAGTTGTCCTGGAGTAGGCAATTGAAGTTGTACCAAACATTTTTGCTTGCATGATGCAAAACGCCCAAAGCTTTTCTTAGTGAAGTCCACCATGGTTTAATATTTTTCTTTGGCACATTTCATTGATTGCTACTTTTCAATTCATTATAAAGAAACATATGGTTATTAAGAGTTGTATGGCCTATCTTCGACTACTCAAAGCTAGGATGCTTCTTGACTCATCCCACATGCTCCTTTATACTGGTTAAGAAGTAAAATTATAGTGAAAATATATCCACATCAACTTTAACATAATTAATTACATGTTTTTCATAACCATATAATTCATATAATTTAGAAATATGATGGGAGAAATTTATCACATCATGGAAAAAATTACATGCAATCATTAAAGTTTTTACAAAAGAAATATCAATATTTGGTTGTTAGAGGTGGTTTTACAAAGCCTAACTAGAAACTCATTGACATAATCAGTTCAAGAAACAATAAAGTTTAGACTCAGAAAAAGGCCAGCTAATCCCGATATAAACATAAGTGTTACTAAAAAGAATATCTGTCTAAGCTGGTCTTGTGTTACAACAAGATGAGTGGGTAATGTTGCTATGACGATGCTGGCTCCCCTGCAAGCACTATCTAAGGAAGACGTCATCAAAACTTTTTAGGAGGATCAAGGCAAACTTGACGGCTTGCTCCACATTAGATAAGTTGGCTTGACCTTTAGGCCAGGCTATGTTAGGTCCAAACACTGTGGCAATATTCTCCGCTGTCATCTTGTTAATGTCAGATTTCTCTACAACCTGCAAAACAAAAAGACAATAACATAAATTCATTTTTTTAAATGTTAATCTAAAGAATAACATCATTCACACACTCATGTATTTTAGATCCCCTCATGATAAATTTTAGTCAAACTCACAATGCTTAAAGAAAACCTGATCTGAAGTCTGCTGCCGTAACCACTCAGCTATCACAACCTTCAGTTATAAAGCTCTATGTGTTGGGTCAGTGCAGCTCTCATTTCACATTTTATCTTATCTAAGTATAGTATAACATTTTGGGTGAATTCTGACATTTTTCTTAAATTGATTGTAAATGTTGTCTAAAAAACATTAATAGTGATTTTGTAGCATAATGTTAGGTCTGAGGTGTAAAATTATTGAAGTTTTAGACCTAACAGTTACTGAGGGGGAGACTGCAGCTCTGTAGAGTGACAATTTAATAAGTTGATGTAGAACTTCTTTGAAATTTACTTGAGTGGCTTCATCTTCAGCTTGCCTAAAGTTTGCAAAACAAAGAAAATATTAATACAATGAAAAAGATTTAATGTGCTAGGAGTGATTCTTTACTATTCATGATATTAAAAAAAGAAAACAATTTTTACTGTCTTTTCCTTAGGATAAACTATAACCTTGTCAATTCAACCCTCCCCCAAAAAATAATTTCCTTTATGAGCTTAATGACAAATAGTCTATATCAGACTGCAAATCAGAATCCTAAGGCGAGAAATGTACTTACCCGATTTAAAAACTGAAAGACAAATTTAAGTATGATATAATTGTCTTCTGGAAGTTCATCCTTCAATATTCTTTGTACTTCGATCAGCTGTTTACTCTGTTCCATGACTGTAGAGAAACAGGAAACAAAAGTCAAAGATGAAAAAAGTAGATAATTCAAACTTTGTTTCTAAAAATAATCACTTATTCAGAGCAAATGCAAAAGCAAGTCTTTTTTGCCTCTTCATTTAAGTAATTAATTATACAAATTATTGATAATTCTATTAACCTTGGTTCATACTATCCAGATTCCATTGTAGCTTGTTAACAATTTTAGACCTTCAACTTTGTGACTGAGGCCCCTTATTTTAGGCAAAGATACAAATTTAACAAGTAAAAAATACAGGAACAAAATAACCACAGATTGAAGTAAACACAAAAACAATTCTATGTCAGCTTAGTAGCTCTTTTGTTACTTTATCATCCTGGTAAGTTGTATAGCACTGTTCAAACATTAACAAAAAACACAATGAGCAATAAGTCATATTTTGTGATTGTGAGTGTTTGTTTACTCTTTCAATTTAGACCACACGAGAAGGATAAAAAACAAACAAATTGATCTCAACAACAAAGTGATCTCAAAATACTCAATATTATAGTACATTTATACTGTGCGAATATGGCGGTAAGGTGGATATAATCTTATCAAGTAGGTCTGATATTATCTTATCAAGATATCAAGTAAACCTGATAATGTCTTATCAAGATATCCAGTAGACCTGATATTATCTTATCAAGATAACAAGTAGGCCTGATATTATCTTATCAAGATATCAAGTAGACCTGATATTATCTTATCAAGATATCAAGTAGGCCTGATAAAGATATCAAGTAAGCCTAGGATTTTGTTACAAAGTTTCCATACCTGTTAATATTAACCGGACCACAATGAATGAATCAGGTGGCAGGCAGTAAGAACTGCATTAGCTCATAAATATTAATAATCTATGTGTGTATATAACAGTTTCATTCTCTCTTTTTTTTGTAAATCAACCCTGAATAATGAAAAACCCAGTTACCAGCCAATTATAAATTTCAGCTAAATTTATTTTATCTTCCTTTTCAATTTAGCTGCAATTTCAAGTAAAGACAGCCTTTTTTAATTTGTTTTTTTTCATTTACCAAAATGATAATAAAAGAAAAAGCACAACGTCAAAAGGTGTGTATTATGGCTGAAAGCGGTGAAATAGCAAAAAATAGTAAAAGTAATGGCAGTGATAGCAGTGAGAGAAAAAGTGTGAATAAAATTGTTTACCCTACTCTGTATGAAGCTATTCAAGTACTCAGACACTTCAGGGACTCAGACACCAAACTATAAAGTCTGTATCAGGGTTAATCACTATCACTGACAAAACAGTCTATAAATCAGTGATAGTTGAATGAAACTGATACTGCGACCAGAGACAGTGTTCAGACTAATTAACATGCAGTAATACTCTTTTTTCAGGGGTGCAACTTTTCATGTGATGGCTAAATGTAATCAGCTTTTTTGGTGAATTGTAATTCAGAAAGTGATGAGAAAACTGATGGACTGACATATCAGAGTTAGCTTTTCCGCTGTGTCAAAACAATTGAATCATCTGGCTAATGCCTAAATAGTGAAACCGGAACCGTAGCCAAATCAAATCATATCCGTAACACGGCATTTGGGACCGCGACCGTTGACATATTACGTAATCAAAATGTTGCCCATTTTGCAACCCCCTGTAATCATTTTTCCTTCTTTAAATTCATAGTCCGTAATCAATGGCCAGACTCCCACCACCCCCCAACTGATTACATAATATGTGAACGGTCCCTTGTACCAAATAAGGTTATGTACATCATCAACATGCTTTAAAGCAAAGTTAGGATGATTTTAAACCCTTCTACTTCTACAACACTTTTTGTTATTTGATTATCCTGTCAATTATGTGTAAATTTAGGCTAACAATAGATATGTTAGTAAAGTAATACGCTGTGTTAAGTTGGTGCATCCTTTCCATAAACTCTTTAAGAGAAGAATAGATAACTAGTTCACAAATTATATTCAAAACCTTTACAAACTGTTTTCAACATTTTGATACTATTACATTGTCTATGTTTAGGACTAATCACACTTGTTAGAATTCTACCCCATGCTTAAAAAATCATAGTCCATTTTGTATCTTTTTGGTGCCCCTATTTTATTAGTAAAGACTGTGTGCTTTTTAAAGAAAAAAACAAACGAAGAAGGTGACTGGATAGTCGCCGAAAGCTCCTCGACGACTTTTTACAATCTCTTGATGGTAAATGTTTAACTTGACTACTTATTTAAAAAAAAAATTAAAATGTTACTCATATGTAAAAATTAAGGTTTTACCCTAAAAAATAATGAACAAAGGGGGAACATATTATGCAATACTTAATAAATGAGAAAATAATGTGAGTAAAAAAAGATATATCAATAAAAGTACCTTTTCTTTCAAAAACTACAGAAAAAGACAAGACAAACAACAATATTAACAAAGGAAACCATAGCATAAATGAAATAATAATAAAAAAAAAACAAAAAACATAACCATCTTTTTACCTATAAAATTCAATTTCTATTTTATTGGAAACAAATACTAGCCTTATGGTCTTGTACTCGCTTAATACAAGTCCGATTTTTTATAAGTTTGCATATTCATAAATGTCTTGCCAATATCTTTCTTATTGATTTCAGGCAAGTTAAACATATTTCAAGAAAAGAAAAAACGATTATTTTTATAGAAATGAATCAAAACTTCAAAGGATTGTATTGTTGTCAATATATCTTTATTTTATTCAACTATTCTTTTAATTGATAAAGCCTATCCTTAGCTTCGTTTCAAGACCAAATTTGTAAAAATTAGTTCATAAACAACAGAGATAAAAACATGTTTAGAGTTTGACATTATTGCCCAAGGAAGCACTTCCTTTAAACAAATATTGAAACCAGAACTAAAAATTTAATAACACTTATCTATCATTGTGTTTTCAAGGGTTTAACATCCTCCACCAGAACATTTTAAGCTAAATCTGCATCTCAACCTGCTGCCACTTACAGATTATACTGACATTGGGCCAACAAGACTTAGCATCAACGGAATACTAAGAAATTGGGGTCTCCTTCCTTTAATGCATACTCATAGCACTTCATGTAAGAAAATGATTCCCTTTGAAAACAAAGTTGAATTCAATTCCTTCAAATGGCAGGACGGCCACTAAATTGGCTTAAGAAGTGACCTAGCCAAACCTTCCAGTCCTGAGGCAAACACAATGACCGTTCCTATAGACTATAGACATTTTTATTTGTCAAAATTAAGTTAATAAACCTTTTTAAGGCAAATACAAATAATTCATTAAGTGATGTTAACTTCAAAAGCTTAGTGACTTACAATGCAGTCTTGTGATTGGTTCAAATAGGTCAAAGGTCATCAATGGTTCATGTAGTTCCCTGAGGAATTTTTTGAGTATACCAGCTGCAAGATGTGGGTCACCGTACTCGTCAAAGTCAACTTTCTCACCTGGAAAGTGATCAAAGAAAACAAAGCTGCAGTCAGTTTATAGACAAATCTAAATCAAACATACAAACTGAAGCACATTGGAATTTTATTGAACACTTTGCACATGAAATAAAAAAAAGAACACTTCCATAAACCTTGCAAAAACTTTATCAAATAAACAGCATAAAAATTACAAGTTATAGAATAGGAGACCAGGTGATAAGACTGAATACAACTCACCATCATCATATTTCTCCTGAACTTCCTTCATTGTAGTCACTCGTCCACAACGTCTGAACAACCCCTCAACCTCATCAGCTAAAAATTTAGACAGAAAAATGAAAGAAAATATTACTGAGTCCTTAAAATTTGTTAGATGTCTGAATTACATGAAGTCATGGGAATTGTTAACATGTTGAAATATTGATATGGTTGCTTGTTAAAGGACTTGTTTATCCTTATTCTATACAAACTAACAACTCACATGGCATCACTCTTTGTAACAATATCAAGACATTATAATTAAAGACATTTTAATTAAACCATCAAGAGATAATTTCATCAAGTAAGCTTTATTTTCTCAAGAGATAATTTGAGCGGAACAACGAAATCTTTCTTCCATAATTGGTTTAATATCAAGGTGAATCCTCAATGTTCCAGAGGATGGGGCCATCTTTGCGTGATATTTTTAGTGATATTTTTAGTGATATTTTTCTTATTTAATTACAAGTACAAGCAATATCAACTTATTGAAACCATTAACAAAAATGTCACAAACTAATGACGATGGTAAAGAAAACCCCACTAAAATAACTTACCTCCAGAATGTTTAAGGTATTCTATTGTGTCCTCGATGGGTGTTGGAATGATTCTGCCTGTGTTCTGTTTGATGCTGGGTGAAGAGAAAACACAACATGATAGAGTTGATCAGTAGTATCAGTAGTAACAATTGTTAAGACATATAAAAAGGCAACATAAAAAAGGTAATTTACAGAGTTGTATATACATTAGTTCAAGTGAAATATAAGGCGATTCATCCAACTAGAATCATGCTCAGATATAAACAATACAAGTGATTCCTGAATATGAAACAAGTCATATTCAGTTGATATTGCACCTTTTCATTCAACATATAAATGTATTCTCTGTTCTATACCTAAAAGGTATGCTGTCACTGAGAAAATATATCACTGTATTAAGAAAAGAGCTGTGTACAATTGGTCAGGGTTGATAACACATCTTATTTCTTACAATGATTCGATAGGACACACAATGTTATCTTACTCTTGTAGTGATAGGCCAAACTGTTGTGCCTTCTTTGGTTCCCGTCCTGATGTCTGGTCATAGGGGTATGGTACTTTGTTTTTGGCAGCTTTCTGCGCATCAAATCTGTGGAACAAGTTAGACATATAACATTACTTGAACAAAACTTTAAACTTAATCATATAAGTAAATTGACCTTTGTTTTGGTAGGCAGGCCGTCAAGAGAGGGGGCAGGAGGGGCAAAATTCAGGGGCTCTGGACAGCATTGTAAAATTTCTATTTAATGGGAAGGGGCCCATATGTCTATGCTGTACCGGGCCAACCATAGGCTCTCTATGGTCCTGTTGCTAGGTAGAATGATCGAGTTAGTATAAAAGTAGGTATGTGGGAGAAGGTAGCAGGTAGATCAGCAGTATCATTGTAAAAAAGGCAGATACTATTTAAACATATACACTGGAAATACGTATAACAGCAAAATGTATTTAAACGAATCCTTATTGAGGACTGGGGAACCCTTTCAATTCATGTCATATTACACCAAAGTGGGTGAAAATAACTGAAAAGACATCTTCCAAACACGTATGACCTTAAATAGAGGTCAGTGACAGGTAACTGTGCTGCATGCCATTACGCATCTTGCACTGCACACAACTTCATCTAATTAATCAGAATTTACTGCAAAATATGCAACAAAAACTGGTAAAACATCTCTATTAAGACAAGAAAAGACAAGATAATCCCACTCCCCCACTGGCCATTAACGTGAAACAGAGACCCTAATTACCACAGGTGTTCACCAACAGCGCTAACCATGTGGCGTCAAGATCAAATTCAAAATGGACGCCAAGAAATGTAAAAGGTTAAATGTTCATGTCTCAAATACTTTTTTGTCTAGAGGTGGATGACTTCAATCATTGAGTCAATGCTTCTACTTAGACAGTGTTCACTCAAAACCCTAATTTCTGACTGAAACGACACTTTAAATAGCCTGGATGTCAAATGCTATATATATCCACATGACCCCTTGAAATAGTATGCATCATTTTCTATGACGTGACACTTGTCAAATTGGACCATAATTCAGGAACTTTTTGTCGTACAGCAAAAACACATACATGTTCATAATTGTCTCAGTTATATCTTTCATTTACAAAATGCTCGATCAATTCCGAGCACTATTAGTTTTTGACCATTGGTCAGTCCTTGTGACCAGTATTGTGAAAAAAGACGGCTTTTGACTTAAGACACATTGAACTATCATTGACACACAAACTATAAACCGCTAGTACTAGAAGTTGGGTATTGTCCACGTTCTAAACATAGAAACATATTTTTTGTATTGCATTTGACAAGTACCACGATTCTAATCCTCTGTTAAATTCTGGTGACGAGTCCGATTTATCTTAAAAAAAACAAGGTCTAATACTTATGGCCGGCATATTTGAAACCATTTCTTCTCTTAAACAATAGAGACACTTATCTTGTTTTTTCTAGAAAGTTTTAGATCGACAAGTAATACTTTTCTTATAGTTTCATGCGCTGCGGATCGTGTTGCGATATTTATTTTTTGATTTAAAGCTTAAATTTGCGTTCTTGAAGATTAAAAATTGAGCCGTCGTTGTTGCGTTTTCCCGTCCTGCGTTTAGCCGTCGATGTTGCGTTTTCTGTTCCGGCGTTTTTGTGTTAATTGGTTTATGTAAAAGAAATATTAAATAATACTCTCACCCTCTGTCCTAATTGGCAAATCTGTCTTACACGTTCGGAGAACGGGGCATCTACTAGTACTTACAACAGACAAATCGGAACCGCCTAAAATATCCTGTTATAACAGCATATTGTTATAAACGAGTTAATTCTTAATATACAAAAATAAATGGGGGTTTGCTTTGATACACGCTTGTTATTGCAGGGTTCCTGTTATTGTTACGACCGATCATGTTAGAACGAGAAACTGCTATATAAACAAGGTTTGGGATCGTTAGAAAATAGGTGCGCAAATAACATACATTGACTTGTATCATGTCTACAACAGATGTTTCAATAACATCAAACGATAATGAAAAAAACTAGAAACAAATAAACATAAACTAGATGAGTATGATCACAGTGCTTTCCTTCACATATTATGTAGATTAGTATGTAGTGTTTTGGTTTAGGTAAACCTGTATTGACTACGAGCATGATCGTGTTTAAGAACATGTGTGATATTTCCAATAACTATCTTTTAATAACTTAATTTCGTTTTAGTAACTATATACTTTCTTTAATGTTTCCCACCTATAACTCCAATCTCATTTAATGAATGAGTGTTATTTATATTATGCCATCCTACTTCATCTTATCTACATCCTCGTTTTCCGTTTCTTGTTGACAGATTCATGACATACTCTAGTCATATTTTTGTTTGTGGTTCTAACGAAGTCTTCTTCAGGGATTCGGTTTCCATACCTGGTATCGGGGTCAAAGTCGAGGTTTGACCTGAAGTCGGAAAAAATGTCCGACTTCCAACTCAAATCTTGACATCCATTTACACTTAAAAAGTTAGTTATCTACCAGAGATATAATTTGCATGTGTTCTAGACACATCAGTATAATTCTATTCTAAATCATACTTCTTTAATTACGACCAATAACAAAAATAACATAATGTCTCATCTTTTACTGATAGTACTATGCATTAAGAAGCCCACAGTCAGTTCAGTGCTATGCACCCTTGTGTTTAGTAACAAAAATATTACACAATGCGCCTTGTTAAAATACTCCTAGTGCATTTCAACTCCAGACTTGCCCAAAGGTCGAGGAAATGTCAATAAAAACTAAGTACATGTGACCCTTATATTTTTTTTTATTGACCGTAAGAAGTATTCATAAGAATCCATGTAGACTTAACAGTTTTGGATTTAATTGGTGTGGTGATTTAATATAACACAAGCAAAGTTTGATAATTATAAATACAACAAAGGGTTGGTGTAGAAAGTGCTTTATCTTATCAGATATGAGTAAGTAAATGAACTAAATTGTTCCACTCCATTGTAGACCAGTACTCTCCGCTCTGATAAGTAACTCGACCACAGACATCAACAACATACCAGACCCAGTGTGAGGTGGACACATTAAAGAATAAGGAATAACTTCATAAATCACCTCATCGTGTCTATCTAAGATAACAATGAGTTTTAAGCGATAATAATAGCATTATTTACGGATGTTTGTCACCGCAAAGATAGAACGAGGGGAAAAAGGACAATAGATATTTAAGGGCGATTATCAGACAGACTTAGGACTGACTTAAAAAACAGGCGGAAACAATGATTATCACGAGAATGTGAATATTTATCACATTGATACCAGGCTGTACGCGATATTATTATAACCAGGGTTGCCAGACCCAGAAAATGAAAAGTACTCCTGTATGTTCGGCGACGCACGCACAGTCGAAGGCGCGCAGCGCCTGAGGTTGCCGGCGAAGGGTCAAGGGGGCCCCTAAAGGCAGGGCCCAGGGACTAGATGTCCCCTGCCTTTTCCACCATAGTTGATCAGTTATTGACAGTAAATGGACAAAGCTTTGCCCCTAATATCCACTTTTCTAAAGCAATCAGCAAAAGAACACTTCAAAAGGTCTTGTCCTTTCAAAGTCACAGAATAACTCATTTTTAACCACTCAAAATTCAAGGAAGCTTTGCAACCTCTATCAACTTCTTTAATTTTTAAGTCTTAGATGGTTTCTCAT
>JAUUEB010516019.1:3863-17750 GCA_032362205.1 Clione limacina | reverse complement strand
GACAGACAGACAGACAGACAGACAGACAGACAGACAGACAGACAGACAGACAGACAGACAGACAGACAGTCAGACAGCAACCATTAATTGATCAGTCGAAAAAAACACACAAAATGAACTCGCTTTTTCGGTCACTGATGGTATGAGAACATCTTTCCTTTGAGAATATAATTTCTGTATCATTCATGCACTCGAAAGGATATGTCACATGACAGGCCTGACAGGCAACTGTATACATAATAGAAATATAATCTATTCAGATAAATCACGATTAAAAGATAAAGAAACATGTGAATTAACAAGACCTCGTATCACTAGGATGTGTTTCTATAGCTTTTTGATCAGTTTATGAGATAACTGTGACATCAGTGCACAACATGGGAACACTAAAGCAGTGTTATAGCTCTGACTGATTTGCACTCTGAATAAAATTTAAAGGTTTTTACGAGAAGATTTTAAGGGATTTAGTTACTCTGTTTTACTGAAGCTAAACATAAAGAAAACATCATGATTGGATTATTGTTTATTAGCTAATAACTTTCTGAATATGTTATGATGAAATAGATATTTCACGAAACTGGATTATTTGCGAATGGATATTTCACGCTAAACATATCTTCTAAAAAGTAGTCCAGCAACAATGACAAATTAATACAAACTGAAATATATGCATGTTTGTCCTTTAAGAACACTCTGTTTAAAGAATGGTACACATGTTATAATTGTATTTCCCTTTGAGTGATAACAAGTCTTTAACTTAGAAACAAGTACCCCATGGTAGGCATGTATGTGACCAGACGCGTAGCCAGGGGACATGGTGAAATGTCCCCACCCCATTTCAATCCAAAATGCTCTAAGTTTGCACAATTGTTTACTTATTAATTGTTTACCATAGTATAAATAGGTTGAATCAAGGCATTCCATTAAACGGCTGTCACTGATTGGCTAGGCACTTGCTGGATTTTAAGTCACTTCAAGAATTATTTGAATTAAATTGTTCTCTTTAATACGCTATAGGTTGTTATTAAATTTGATCATCACAATAGAATGGATTTTTGTCAACATTAAATAATTAAAAATGTGCATATTCGTCATTTTCATAACTAAACACGGGGTTAATAGAACTGGAACAAAATGGAAAACAAATTGCTGAAACTTGCCAGGAACGGCTTCTGAGAACCCAGCCCGGACTGTTTCAAACTATGCAAACATATTAAAAGGGGTTCGACTTTGATTTCTAGCAAGCGCGCTGACTCTATTTTAAGGAATCTTAAACGATTTCGATTATCAATTAAGTCCTGTTTTGTGCTCAAACTATTTTCATTAGGTTTTGTGATTTAAGACAAATTATGTTCGTAAATGTCTCTTTAAAAGATATTTTTTTAAAAGAAAAAACCTAGAAAAAATGACTGGTCAGTCACGATCAGCCCAATGGCACCCTAGGGCCCTGACTATATACTATAGACTCGAGTAGAGTAGCCTACATGTATTTATAGATCACGGCGCTACTGATAATTGTGTTGTTGCGACCGCTGTTCTTGTTTTTGTGGTACTTCCAAGTTTAGCTCGTGAGGTCGATAATTTCTCTTCTTAAGTTTTTGGATCAAATTTCACGGAGTTGTCATTGATTTTTGCTGGCATTCATTTGCAGTACATTTTCTAGCTAAAATAACCAGTATAATAAATGTGGGGAAAACCAATCCCTGTGTGTTTTAACATGGATCAATGCACAGCTCGTATACACCGCACTATAATAAGAGATCTCTTATGTTGGCAATAATTACACAGTAAGGAATGACAATTATGAAATACAAGAAATAAAATCAGTCTTTGTATTATATCGAATCGACTGGATTTCCATTTTACTGCTTTGTTTGTTATGTTGTTTTAAGGAACATTGTACTGATAAAAAGTATGTAAATCAGACAATATGACTGTTAATAAAATGCCTAGATTTATACCACAGTTTCCTTTTTTCATCCTTGTCCATCCATATATATTGGATGACTCTCTTTTATCTTTAATAACTAATTGTGTATATGCATACCAACTTCGCTTTAGATTATCCGTTTATTTTTTTGTTACAGTATACTACACTTTAATACACTTTGATCTTAGCCAAAAGGCCGAAACATAGGGAATTTAAATAACTTCCGTTCGACTTACAACATATAACCTGATGGCAAAAGTTATCTTTGTATTCGGCTCATGTTGTGATACAATTGCCTCTTTGTACTTGTTTCAATTTAAACTTTAGCAGCCTACGAAACAGGACACCCTCTGGAGAAGTATAACCACCAATGTCTGGGTGAATGGAAGCATACACATATTATTTATTTGAAATTTTTCTTAACAATTCGTATGTATGTCGCCTCTTGTTATATTAGCGAATTTTCTAAATATTGTAACTGATAAGCACCAGTATATTAACATGATAAAGAGCCGTAGATTACACAAGCTAAGTCTTCCTGGTTTAACTTCGTTCTTTATAACTTAACTTCTTGAGAGTGCATACGAAGCAAACAAACAACGTTTAACTGACATCAAACGTAAACATTGTTTATACCCATTTATAGAAGAAACAAACAAGGCTGACAAAAGACCAGTAAGCATTTTTGAGAAGCTCCAATTTAAAATCAATAAGCTGACACTGCTAATTTACCCCTACTCTATTTTGCCTCATTAAACTTTTTCTTAACCAGGTTAATTAAATCCTTGTAATTTTCTTAGTTTAGTCTGGCAGTATTCAAGAATACTCCTTGAAAAAATATAAAGTATTTTTGTTGGTGTTTTCTGATAGTCCAATAGTTCTAGAGTAAAAAACCGTCTGATGCCACTCTGGCATCATTGAGGAATTTTCACAATACTGACCACAAGAACTGACCAATGGTCAAAACCTAAAAGTGCTCAGAATTGTTTTGAACGGACTCGTCTCGTCGAATACATGTTTTCAATATACCCATTTGTTGAGCTACGAATAAAGGTTAAGAAGAAATGCATTATATCTGTTTTTCAGTAGCAATTTTAATGTCGTGACGTCATTTTTCATGACGTCACACTGGTCATATTGGATCATAACTACGAAACTCATTGTCGTAGCGCAAAAAGAAATACATATTTGCAATCGTCCCAGTCATACCTTTCACTTGCAACCATTAGTGTATCTATTCTCTATAAGAATAAAGTCAATTTTACTTCTTGTTCTCCAGAGCTCATCTATGTCGACTGCCTTCTACGATAGTTTTGGTAGCAGTGCTTGAAATCACGAAATTCTTTAAAATCTATTAGTTTTTCCCCACGTTAATTTTCTTCTCATATAGGGGCTTTTAGCGAGAATTCATTATTTTATTCTTCTAATTTTGAAGGTCACCACTTCCTGTTGGGTCTGGTGGGTATCAGATGCAAATAAGAGACAAGCGGAATTTTTTTGGCAGCCATTCTTTGTGTCAGTATCTGTTAATCTTATATCAGTACTCACCAGTATAAGAGGCATAATTATATGTTTGAAACGAGGGTTATCCTCCCTTTGATTTTGAAACAAGAGGCATAATTAGAGGTTTCAAATGAGGGTCATCTCTCCTTTGATTCTTAAAGCGCCTATTCCCAATGGTACAACTATCTATTGTCTACTCGCTGGTCCCCTTATTGTGCATTAAAGTCGCCCATAGCTACTTTCATGTCCCGAGACTTCAAAATATTTCTTAGTTTTGTCCAAGTCTATATAAAACTTTCTTATTTCTTCTTCATCTCTCTCTGATGTTGAGGCATACCTGTATGATTTCTATGTCGACAGGTCTGTTTGGCTTCTCGATTAGCAGCTATGGTTCTATTTGACACAGGACACCAACCCGTTAAACCCTGTGGCAACTCATCTTGTAAGACCTTGTCCCTCTTTCACGAGTTTCCCCTTCTGGATATATGAAAGTTTTGTTGCTGACTTTCTTAGACCCTGCCCCCATAATCTTTACAAATCCTAAAATACTCAAATACATTCTATTCATTTCTTGATTGCAACTGACAGGCTTTCCTTTCCGATACAAGATCAAAACGTTCCTTGTGGCTATTCTTAAGGGATTTCCTTTAGTTTCTCATCTTGGTTTGCAGATTTTAGTTCCCCATTCATGGAAATCTGATATAGAGATTGGATAGTGCTAGGGATCATACTGCCATGGATAGGTAGCTTAGTTCCGAAAGGCCTAGACTATAAAATAAGCAAACAAAAGCAAACTTTAAGCAGAGAAAGGAGAAAAGCAGTAGAAGAAAAAAGGAGAGAAAGCAGAAAGAGTTGACATTATAGGTATTAATACTTCCGCTTAAAACCTGAAGAACTTCTTCGTCCCGTTTATTCCGGCCCGTTTATTTACTTTGTTTTTTTCTTAAAAGTGTAGAAGGATCAATTTTATATATTTTTAAAGTAAGAAAACATCTGAACTATATAAGTTGTTGACTTGGTTTTACCAATTGGGTTTAGAAGTCCACCTATTTTGTTATCTATTCAAAAACTTTTAAAGTTGAAAAGCGCATGATGCGAATATCCTGCTTTCGAAAAGTCGCATTATTGCAATAATTTGAGAATAACAGGACGCCAAGTTTAGATTAGTTAGTAGCTAGTACTATTAAAGAAGTTTTGGTTTTAATTTATCAAATGAAGTCGCGCGCACTGCTTAAATATGATACTTTGGGTTATTAAGCCCAACGGTTGAGCCCTACAATATTTTTGTAGACGAATATAGTGATAAATATAACGGGTTATGACAAATAGTTAACAAAAAGTTTACAATTATCAACATCAAAGATAGCCATGGCTTACTCATGGGCAAAATCTTAATTCCGCGGTTGAACAGTCACACAGAAATACAAATCTACATGCAGAAGCATGTTAACCTCAACTATCGACGGGGTGTATTTGTTTATGCTTTGTCCATACTGCCAATCGACTGTCTTGTAGGGTGTGGGCTCGGGATAAGGTTCTTTAGACATTATACCAAGGTAATAAAGAATAATGATTATAATTTATATTTATAGAGAGCTTATTCATAACAGGCTCAAGGCGCTTTACATGATTTGCATATGCAACAATACAGTTGTTTAAACCATATACGCCTTATCACTCTGTCTTTCGCTCTTCATGTCAATCCCTTCTTTGCCTATTTGTTACCCCCTCCCCATTTGAAAATAGATACGCACCGGAAGTAACATATGACTTAATAGGGGAAAAGATTAAGAAATGAACCTATTTACCTCGAAATGACACCACAGAAAGAGTCGCAAAAGGTGGCAACCACTGCTATTTAGATGTCACTTCCATAAACAACTTAATCAAATTAATACATATTGTCTGGATGTGCTTCCATATTGTAATGCGTTCTCACGACACGATTCGATGGTTTGGAGACAGAAATATAATTTTTATCCTATTCTACGATTTAAGATATAATACATTTGAAACTTAATTTACGCGTTTGTAAATCGAGATAACGATGGCAGAATGGTTCGTGACCAGTTGAAAAGAGTAAACTAGATGATGCAGTAATCGAGATTGTAAACAAACAAATCCCCTAATTGTATTCGAACCCGTAGTTTTTTTTTCAAACTGACATTTTGTCTGTTTGTTTCGGTCAATTTTCTTCTACGCTCTGAGAAAGCAGACAGCAGGTACTGATTTGTGTTTTAACAGTAATTCACGACTTTACGAGGCCAAGTTCAGGAAACTCTTGGTTGTTTAAAAAATGCTCTATAGAAATATCTAACCTTGTAATATTCATTTGATTAATATGATCTTTAAACCATGTAATAAACAGTGAAAGTTATAACATGTTTTAATATCCAAACATTTCCAGATTGTTACAGAAGGTAAAGCGAGTGAGTCTGCTTTGATAGAAGGGGATTATGTTCTAAGTGTAAACGATGTACCATGTTCGGATGTCGGTCAAGCTTTGGATATTGTGGATACTGCATTCAATACGTTAACACTGACCGTGTTAAGGTAAGTCAATCAAAGTTTATCGTCGTCTCTTTTTATACCTCAATGCTTTTCCCAATTGCTTAGTATTATCAATGATTAACCAGTGAATACATTTTGAAAAACTAATACTTGCTTCAAGTTGTTCGTTGAGTACCCATGAAAGTGTCCTCAACAATTATAGGCACCATGCCAACTTTCTGAGATGTCAATTGTTCATCTCCACGGGTTTGTAGCGGGGAACACCTCTTGACATGTGCTTATACCAATAACTGTACTTTTAGTTTTATTTTGACTTTTTTCAAAGCAAAAGACTTTCTATACATAATGTTCAGAGCATATCTTAGAATTAAGCCCCAGATAAGGCTGAAAATACTGTGGAGTGCTCTAGATCGTTACCAGTAATACCTAATTTCCAAAGGTTTTTCGATAAGATTCCCCTGAACACCCCTACACAATCTCTGGCAATCTTAGAAAATTAAAACCTTTATTTTTACCTTATTTATATTCTGTTGAATTAAATGTTCTTGGTCTGATATTATGAATAATACGTGCATCAAATGACAGCAGTTTGTGGAATACTCTTAGAATAGTACAACTATGGTAGTTGCTTTTGAATGACTAAAAATGCGGTTGTCTTGTCTCTGCGATCTTAAGGAGTATGATGGCAGTTTTTCTTGCTGAAATCAAATTGCGAAAAACGCAAGAAGAATCCCTTGCGAAAAAAAATGTTATATAGTACTTTATTTGACCTAGTTTTCATTATCTTCTCGACTGCTTTTAAAGACCGAAGTCAACAAGGATTGACTTTAAATGTATGTGATTTGACTTCATTAAATAAAACAAAGGTTTGATGCTTGATACGACTGTCAAATGTTTTAGATTTTTATCATTATATATTTTTCATTTTGAAAATTGTCCGAATCCTATCATAATCTAAAAGCTACTGTTAAATGCCCAAAACTGCACAATCTTTGTCTCTTTTTTCATTTTTCTGGATATCTCTAATATAGGCTGAAAATACTACGGATTGCACTAGATTTGCACGTTTATACATAATTTTCAAAATTGTCAAGTCTTTTCGAGCTGGATGCCCCCAGAACCCAGCATTCGAGTTGGACGATGCCCGCCCAAACAGGGCTATATATATATAAATCTGCGGTTACCCTTGCCTCCCTCCCCCTTGTCAAAATATCATGGAGCCGGTACTGCTCTGAAGTGGTACGTGTAATAAGCACCAGTGTGCTTGCTAAGCGTTTTCCCTTACATGTTTTCTAAAAACAATCCACAATGAAACCAACTTCATACATAATAAATACTATCGCCTTTAACGTGTATGGATTATTTTTAACATTCACACTTCCATGGGGAAACATTCCACACGACCTACCCTAGCCAATATCAAGACGTGTAGTCAGAAGACTACGAGTGGAATGAATGATATAATTGGTATGTTAACACGCCATGGAATTCAGGCGAGTGTCTAAGATTTTCAGATGGGGAAACCTTTTTGAAATTTAGATGTAAATGGTAACATCTAAAGCACTTTTTTTTTATTTCCCCCTCAGATGGAGGGGGGGGGGGTTGTACCAAGCCCCCTAGATATGTGCTTACTTTGTGTAACGTGTGATTCTAGCTTTAGAACATGGAATTACAAGATAAAGAATGTGTATTCATTGTTATTAAGTATGTAGTTTGAAACGCAATATTGAACGTCGGGTTAATCTAAAGAAATCCAATGATAAGTAATATTTCGCATCGTAAATGATATTCCTGTTGTCAAAAATTAATTAATAACAAACAAAAAAGCTGACCGCGACATATCATAAAGACGATGATGATAAATAGTGAATACTTGCTGGCTGACTTTATCTACCCTATTTATGGCACACAAGTTAGATATCGATGAATGAATATCGATCGAGTTTTAACGAGATCGATATTCGTCCATCGATATCTAACGAGTGTGCCATTAATTGGGTAGATAAAGACATTATCTTATGTGTTACACTTTAGACATTATCTTATGTGTTACACTTTAGACATTATCTTATGTGTTATAAGGAAATACACATTTTTTTATGTACGCGTATTTACGAAGCAAATTCTTGAACCTGTTAAGTGTTTTTCTAAAAGACCGTCTGCAAAAAATGCCGTTTAGGGAAAAGTGAAAAGAAAACATGGTGTTTAAGTTGGAACACTGTAATAAGTAAACGAGCAAGGGGCTGGTGGTGGTAGAAATCTAAATTTTGGTAACATCTGGGGACACCTCTGTGTGAAATAAGAAAGTCCATATCCTAACTCCTTACGTATGTGACCAGTCTTAGCATTGATCTGTTAATGTGAGCTGCCAGGCGAGACCGTATGGAGTCGAGACCGACTATCATACTTTTATTCTAATCTATGCCCCATGTAGCCTACTGTGACAGGTGACATGTGGTAAGAGAGTGATAGTTGTGGGGGTATCAAATTGCGACATTAACAGTGATAAAGAAAAATCCTTGGCCAATTGGGATTAACTCAGCAGGTAAATATTTCTTGATAAGATTTTATTTTACTTTGACACTGACTTGTAAGGTCTTAATTATACTGAGGAACAACAACATTATTGTTAACATTCTTGGCACACTGACTTATATTTGGATTTTCACATACCAACTTTATTTATGCGATTAATTACTGTTACTCCGCCTAATATCAAGACACCTAATATCACGATCCACCTAATGGGACGTTTTCTTCTAAACATAATTATCTACTGTATTACTTACACCATAGTATCCAGAATAGCTGAATACTTTTTTCGCTAGGTCACTGTAACATAATATATAGTGTTTAACTGATCAATGCTATCACAGCGTTCATGATAAATGCATAACATTTCGCTCTACTACCCCCTCCCTCTAAATTCAAATTCATATCAAAATGTTTATTTTGTTCAAGCAATATAATATCAGCGCCGCCCCGTTCTTTTTCGCTTTATGTGCACTGTGCACTGTGCACTTAAGATGACACATTTCGTTTAATTTAACAGATAATTGTATGCAGAGGTGTTCATAGTCAATTTCTTCGTGACGACTCTGGCGGACTAAAAAAAAACACCGAGCAATTTATTTTGCGAAAAAGAGATCCCTCGGCGAATTTCTCTAAGATAAAGTACTCGCGAAAGTTAAAGGATATACAGTCTATAAAAATAATATCCTAGCCGTTGCATTTCGAATCGGTTGCTGTGAAAAAAAATCTTCTTGAGTTATTGATCTCTTTAAATGCTTTATGATTTGCAGAGTGTCTTTCATTAATGACACAAAGCTAAACTTGTATTACGAGAAAACTATTGAAGATAAAACTTGAAGGTTATTTGCGCATTCTTTGTAGAAATTCTGCGATTTCGTTTGGTATATAATTTGTCCACCTCTGACCACTGGTCACTTTTATTTATAACCAGAATTGTTGAACTTCAGAAATTAAAAAAAAAAAAAAATTATAATAATAATAATAATAATTTAATTTGTATAGCGCTTTCCCTTTGGAATAAGCTCAAAGCGCTTTTCAATTATTTACAACAATCCAAAGAAAAGGTGTAAAATGTACATAATGCATGCACACAACCACATACATCAACATCAACACACGCACGCCATTAAAATGAATACAGATAATTCTAAAAATAAAAACAAATTATCAAATGAATAATACATTGGTCTTTTTAATTTCAACAAGGTGTATTTTAGAGAGTTAGTATGGTCACTCTTAAGCAAAAAGCTAAAAGCTAATGCGAAAAAGATGTGTCTTGAGTCTTTTTTTGAAAGATTGAACTGAAGGCGCAGGCTTCACAGATTCAGGCAGGCCGTTCCACACAACAGGCCCCAAAAAAGTAAAAGCTCGCTCTCTGAATGTTTTGAGTTTAGGAATGGGTTTATCCAGAAAATTTTCTCAGGGAGGCAGACATGCTATGCATGGAATCACTGACAAGCAGAAGAGAAGACTATTGAAGCTGCAGAAATGTGGTTAACCAAAGGCTTCTTAGGGTGAAATGGACAAAAACGTCCTTGTTGTTCTACAAGAACTTGGAAAAACTCATCAGTTACTTTCCACGATACATTAAAGAAAGCTAAAATATGTGGGCCATGCAATAGGAAATTAAAAAAAAACTCACCTTCAAATGGCTTGGTGTCCGTAGTTTAGGGTCTAAGTATCTGCCTAGAGTAAATATCTGCTTCCGTTCATAATCCATGCACATTTTGTGACAAGATCGCGCTGAAGGACCTCCCTGGTGGATATTTCAAGTGAGATTGTGTTTTAAATATCAGCACAAGAAAAAAATATAATGTAAAATGTTCCAGATTCTGGCAGTATCAATAAGAATAGGGTTGGAAAATGAGGTGGTGACAGACAAACCCTGGTAAGACAGGTTTTGGCAAAATGTTATCTCCCTTAGGCTCTGTATCAAGAGCATTCCATCATTAGCTCAACCAACAAATAAGTAAAGCAAAGTAAAGTTACCCATACACGTTTTGCAACTGGGTTATCAGGAGTTAAACATAATATGCTACTCATAAATTACAATGATAACAGAGAAACACTTTCAAACACTGATAAGTCTTTGAGGTCAATACCATAAAATCCTGCTAAGTCAAAACTTTAATTTGCATTACCAAAGTCAATTTTTGTTCATATTTTTATTGTTTCATTGATTATGTCCTCAACCCTTCTAGATTATAAAGCAAAAATTAGAATCAATGGCTTAGTAATTGTATTCAAAAAATCTAACGTAGTAACTCAGCAAGTTTTGCAGGTGAGCTCCTCAAATAGAAAACATAATGGTCATCATTTTACACATACAAATCATGATTTTCAAAGTCAAACAACAGAACTCACATCTTTCTCTGTGTCTCTGGATATGCATGACCAAGTGTGAGATGGGATGTGATATGACCACAGGTCAGCTAAGTCATGGTTGCCATCCCAACCACCAAACATGTAGATGGTCTCTGTAAGAATGTCGATGCACATCTGGTGACCACCTCGCATGCCTGGACGTATCTCACTACCAAGATCTGTCTCTGTAAATAAATATCATGAATAAGATATATTACAGTGATATTTCATGAAATAGACGGTTTCATAACATGTACATTTGCTTTAATTTGAACTAATTGTACAGCATTATGCTCATAAAAGATTAAGACCAAAATCTTCCTCTGCTGGGAGCTGACACCTTCACCAGCTGCCTTAAACCAGTGATGTTGAATGCATATTAAAAAAGTCAATGTGAATCAGAATTACTGTCACCATAAATAATGTTAGTTTTGTACTCTGAAATACTCTAGGTTTTAGATTAATCTCTTAAAAGTGTGACAATATTCTGACTTACTTTTGCTACTGACTGCTTGAATAGGTGTCCACTCTGGTCTGTAGTCCTGTTGGCTGATGTACTGGTCAAACATGCCCTCTGAAAACAAAAACATGATTCCAATAAACTGTTCTGTCATCTTTAAAAGAATCACGTTATAAGTCATGTATTTAACTTACATGTTTATGCTACAGCAATAGTCTTGTTTGTTTGTTGTGTACATCCACTACTAGCATGGATAAAGATATATAACTTTGTTCGACATTTTTTTTCTTTCTAAAGACATAACATCCTCTAATATTGTATATTTTTCTAATTTTCTTTGAATGGGTATCAGGATTGTCAACAATGTTTATCAATCAAGTTTTGTGCAAGTATTTGATATGTATAAGTGTTTTATGTGCTTTGCAACACAAGAACGTTATATGAAGGGGGGCACCACATAAGAGCCATTTACCAAGGCAGTGGAGAGTGACAGCAATCATACGCCACTGGCCAGCTTTGAATCGGGGGCCTCTTGCATACATTGCAAAGTAGTTTTCTTATCATTATGAAATGTCAATCTACTTGAGCAAATGACCTTGACCTACCATTACTGGCTTGAGTTATCAACTCCTCACATCCTCGAAAGTTTGCATTGACAACCTGAAAAAGGTAAATAAAAACAATGTTTCAGTCAACCAAAGTAAATTAATTTCTATTGATTCCCCCATAAGACAACAGCAAGATTGAATAAATTTCCCATTTCGGGAAGAAGGTTTTAGAAGTTTGTTTCTGTTTGACCGCTATTAGATCACAAATATAATATGTTAACTGATTTTGTGTTAGTGTCTACTTCACATGACCAGGTTATTTCAAACATGTTATCGCTTCCCTCTCACTAAACTAACAATCCGGCCCCAGAAGAACTCTGTTTTTCAGGTTGGTTTAGAAATACATTTTTGTGAGATGATTGATTAATATCACTTAAGTTGAGTCCAGGCACTCAAACTTTGGGCATTTATGTGCATGGGGACAATCCAACATATTTTACTTTAATCTGTACCACAACCGTATTAAAATAGCACTCACCAGACCTTAAAACATACCCCTCTTAAAACCACAATATTGTTGTAACACTATGTGACTGACATATTTTTTATCTAAAAAAATTTATCAACATTTTACAAAACAAATAATAACTTAATCATGACATCACCATGGTGATCTAAAAGACAGAATCTGGCTTTGAGGGGGAAAGCATGGAGAATGGAGATGAATTATAACATCAAAACTTCCTGTGATATTATATTGACACATTTATACTAAAACTCAACACCATCATGTTGCACAAATGATCTCTGTAACTACGAGCACTTTACTTTCAAAACTTCACACACAAGCAATTCATCCTCTGTAGAAAATGGTGTCAAAGTTTTGTTAACCATTAAGATTTATACATAGCTTGATTCATAGTTGTTAGGGAGAAAATGTCTTTTATAAAATAAAAATGTATTAGCAGAGTAGCCGACAGTAACAATAAGACATACCAGAAGCTTATGCAGCTCAGTGACAATGGGATGTTCCAGGACAACATTGGTTTGTTTGCTGAGTGAGTCGTAGGCTTCTGTGTAACATCTCTGTCGAAAATGTTTGAGGCAGAGTCGTATAGCTTCTCTCTCTCGATACTGAAAAACAAAAAAGGAATACTTTATACGGCTGTGGTGGCAGAGTTTGA
This sequence comes from Clione limacina, assembly GCA_032362205.1. Classification (NCBI taxonomy): domain Eukaryota; kingdom Metazoa; phylum Mollusca; class Gastropoda; order Pteropoda; family Clionidae; genus Clione; species Clione limacina. Next base: position 4,718 of record JAUUEB010516019.1, on the reverse strand, counting down.
GATAAAAATCAAATTTTTTAAGATAGACATGATTAGCTTGTAAGTTCCTTTGAGAAAAAAGTTCTAGGGACATTAGCTCCATTTCCAGGGATGTTCAAATTTGTTAAGTAACATTGAACAATTAATGGAAGTTCCAAGGGAGACAAATATTAGGTTCAAAATTTCCAGGAGGGATAAATAAGTGACAGTCGATCAAAACTAACATTTCAAGGATAGATAGCAACAAAGTGCACATAACAAGGGCATGAAACAAAACCTGGAGACGAATTTGGAAGGAAAGATAATACATTTGGAAAAGTTGAATCCACAGACCAAATTTTAGCGTTGGATTGTAATTCAGATAGTCCTAACTAAATTACAAAGCCACAAGAAACACAAACTATTTAAAACCATGTGACAAGTACTTACTGTATTATACCAATTCATACAAGGCCTCACATCCTCCCAACGACTGTTACCAATCAACTCAACAAACCAAATGCTGAAATTAAAACTTGGGCCCCAAGCCTGCAAAGGCACTGTTGATAAGAAATGATTAAACTAAGCAATTAAGATATACAAATTTTGGTAGCTAAAACGCATAACAAAAACTAGAACTATGTTGAGTCCCTTTCAGCCCAGCACTCTATGGCCATAAGCACATGTGTCAAAAATGTGCTACCTACAAGTAGACTAAATGTCTATAGTCGATAGAATCCTTAACTTTAAAAGTCTTTTAACACACTTTATAACTCAAAACAGATGCCACTATGAGACTTTGGTGAGTACTTTGTAAAAGTACAAACCAAACATTCATTCAAGAATATTTACCCAGTTAGCACCTTTTTCGTCAATTTATAACCAAAATCTTTAAAT
>JAUUEB010515908.1:0-17751 GCA_032362205.1 Clione limacina | reverse complement strand
TAATTCAAAATTACTATTACTTGAAATGTGTAGAATTATAATAATTCAAAAATACAAAAGCTCAAATGCGTAGAATTACAATAATTAAAAAATACAAAAGCTCAAATGTGTAGAAATATAATAATTCAAAAGCAATGTAATTTTCTTTTAAAGGGCAGACAGGAATATACAAAATGGTGAACCAACCAGAGGATCTACAGAACAGATAATAGAATCAACCACAGAAACTTCAGAACAAGAAATAGAACCAATCAGAGAAACTTCAGAACAAGAAATAGAACCAATCAGAGAAACTTCAGAACAGGAAATAGTGAGTTCTTCAAGTGTTTGTTTGGGTTTTCTCACATTTTATTAAACGACTTTTGGTGAAGGAAGGAATTTCCCTTATTTGTAGAAAATTGTCTTTTTTTGAGACGAAAGCATGAATGAATTCAATACTTTCACAAGGGATATGTGTGCGCAAGATTTTCTTTTTTATTTCTGTTCTACATCTTTCAATACTATGCCTTCCTTCCTCTTGGAAATACTTATTTTAGTTTGTACAGTGATTATTTTTATTTTTTACGTGGCTGAAAGAGAAAGTGTGTACACCTTATTATGAGTGATCCCTTGAGTTTTTTCTTTTGCAGTTAGCCTGTTTGCAATAACCTTTTCAGTTAAACAATGATAAGGGAATGAATTAACCATGATGATTCACTTTATTATCAGCATTTTTATCGATACCATTGTTTTTATACCAATTTTATTTTGTAGCGAGCATGATCCTATAATGTCTTTCCCAAAGAGCCTGGTGTTCTCCCCAACATTGATTCCCTTTGTTAATTCCCCAGGTCCACTTTACAGAGATGTCTTCCGTCGCTTCAAGGTTCGAGTCTGAGCCAGAGGCTGCACCAAAAGTCCAAGTTGACGTACAAGAGGAAGTTCTTCGTGCTGAGGGTGGGGTCTTTGAGAATGAACCACAGACCTTCACACAATGGCAAAATGAGGAGGAAGAAGAGGAGGGCGTTCACGAGAGTCAACCCATGCGCAGAGACGATGTTGTCAGAGAGGCAGACAAGGCAGATCTAAATGTTGACTTGCCTGCTGTGGGAACTGCTAAGAGCTTGAAGGCTAAGTTTATGAGCGGTGAGGTCGAGAGCAGCAGCAGTATCCCACGTCAGAAGAGGGAGATAACCCCACCAGCACATGGCACAGGTGGAGAGTTTGTGTCAGAACCTCGTACAGTCCTTGAGAAGTATGAGGGTAAAGCTGAGGCAGGAGTGTTTGAGTCGAGCCCTCAGGTCAATGAAGAGGTGGTATCTTCCTATACTCCACAACAGGAATCTTTACCTGAGCGAGGATCTGTGAAAAATATTGGTGCACGCTTTAAGGAAATTGAGAAGAGTCAGAGTACATCAGTGTCGCCTGGAAAGAGGGAGATTACTCCAGACAGATCAGGAAGAGTGGAGTTTGTGTCAGAACCTCGTAACGAATTTGAACACTACGAGGGTAAGGCTGAATCTGGAGTGTTTGAATCTAATCCAGAGATCAATTCGGATGTAGTGCGCTCAGGGGAAGAAGTTGTGGATCTGATGCCTGAGAGGGGTATGGCCAAAAATCTTGCCAGCAAGTTCAGACAGATCAGCGTAGAGGGTTCACAGTACTCGAGTCCGCGCGGTAAGAGGGAAATCACCCCAGACACAACTGGTAGATCGGAGTATGTGAGTGAGCCAAGGAATCAAACTGAAATATATGAGGCTCCTAAAGTGGATGCTGGTGTGTTTGAGAACCAGCCGGAGGAAGACCCCAATGTTGTCAAGGCAGACTCATTGGTAAGCCAGTGTGAGGTAACCTAAGCTGCTTTTACCCTTTGTTGCTCTGATGCATGGACACATTTCACCTACTTCACTGAAGCTAACAAGTTTACTGTTTATGTTTGTAATATTTCAATACACTTGGCTCTGGTTATTAACACAACCCTCAGTCAAAGGTAATATTGTCTTCTCAATCGGCTCATGTTGATAACAGCAAATTGCACAGATAGATTAGAAGAAAAATATTTAAAAAACCCATAAAAAACCCATTTTCAGTAGACTGAAAATATTGCTAGTCCATGAAGGGGTACTTTTCTAGAAGAGACCTTGTCAACTGAAAACTCGACCGAGATTGTTAGATCTTACTCTTTATTTTTCTGCTTTTCAGTTAAGAAATTCTGTTATTGTTAATAACAATTTTTTTTAATGATAGTGTAATAGGGGTTAACTGTGTTAAAACCGGATTTGTGCTAAAAAAACAACAACCAATGTGTCAATAAGCAGAGCCTACTGTATAAATATTTTACAAACAAACTTCAAGGTAATGATTAAGTAAACTGATTTTAATTTTCATTCAGCTTCATTCCTAGCTTTGGAAAAAGCCAGGGTTAAAATCTGTCCAGTGTCTCATGTTTGGTGCCACTTCCCACTCACCCTGTCCTTATTTTATGAATGTTGTGAAATACTAAACACCAACAACTCAAAAACATCTAATTGCTCTTTAGTTACTAACATATCATAGGAAAAGCAATAACTTGAGCTCACCTCTGCTTATGTTTTTTAAATTATTTTATGTTTTCACCTTGTCTCGTTATTGTTTGATCCTTTTGCAACACTGAAGCTTGAACCCTTGCTTGCTAAAACTAATTTATTTTTGCACTCTGATTTTCTTTTTGTCTGATCTTACAAATCAGTCTAGTAATGCAGCTTTGAATCCTTAGAATGTCTGCTCATGTTATGCAGGTTGTAGGAAATGTACCTGGGTACTGTAAGAAAAGCTGGCTTATGTTGAAAAATTGCAATTTTAAAATCTCTTACAGGGTCATTCCATGGTTCGTAATTTACCGTTTGGAGATTGTTTTTGACAGATTACCATCTACCTCTCACCCATGGCGGCGTCTGTAGAAGTCAGTTAAAGGGGTTGTCAGGGTCGTAACAGCATCCATGAAATACCATATAAAAACTATTATATTTTTTAGGCCTTGGGATTACATTTTTCACCTCAAACGGGTCGACAGGTCTATGCCTTAAATGTATTCACTTCTCTATAGCTAGCATTGATGAGTAAAATTCTGAAAGGTGTATTGTAGGAGTTTCTTATGATTATTGTTATAGCTGGATGAAATAGATTAGTTTAGATTTGAGCATTAACAGGAATTGAGACAAATTAATATAGGTGAATGATAGCAAAACCTTGAATGAGTATCGCAAACAAGACAAGTTTTCTGCATTTTGGTAAACCAACTTTCTTTAGATTAGCTATATTGTCTGGTCAGACTTATCGTGTGGAGCGCAATAGCCCAGTTGTTAGGGTTTGGACTTAAAATTCGGCCGCCTTAAAGCGTTGGGGTCCAACCCCTGCAATAGGACAAAATTTCCATGGGGAAAAATTTGCTATCATGTTTCTGCCTGTTCACCTAGCAGTATAATTTGGTACCTGACATGTAGGCTTTGTACAGTTCACTTACTGTTGCTTATCCAGCTGACTCCTTGTAAACTCTGAATGTACATGTGTGTTTCCGTCAAAGTAAATGGTTTATGTACTCTGAAAGTATATGTACGTCTATTATAAAGCGCATTGAGCAAGTCTGACTGTGGAAATGCGCTTTATACGTGCTCTATATAATTGTCTGAAAAAAATAAAAAAAGGATGTCATAATCTAGACAAAAGAGAAGCATAATATTGAATTGATAAGTTTCTAAAGATTGACTGCAGATAATGCTGATATCAATCATTACTTTTTTAGATACAGACAAACCACTTTCATATTTTGAATGGTTGCATAGTTTGTAGATATGTGTTGATTATGATTAGCCCCAGGAAGTTATTGATTGCCATCTCAGATTGTTAGACCAAATTAGTTAATACACCAGGCTGCTATGCTTTTTATCTGCATTGTGTTATCTTATAATGATTAGCTCTGGGTAAAAAACAGGACCAAGGTGTAAGAGCTTAACTTAAGAAAACAGCTTGTCTTAGGGACTTCACGCTGTGAAACTTAGTTTTGTGAATAATTTAACCAACATTGGTTTCTGTATTTAACTCTTCGTTGTGATTTACAGTGTCTAAAATCTTTTACAAGTCAATTGTGGACAAATGTTTTATTGATTATTCATAAATTGGAGGGATATAGTTCATGATTTACATCAAAGGAATCATCCTAGACTTGTAGCTTCTGAAAGAAAAATTGGATAACCTTCAAAATAGTTTGCTGATTGGAAAAGAGGATTAATTCAAGCATAGGATTCAACCAAATATTGAATATGTCCTATAGGGTATGAACATTATTATATCTCATATACAACTCCTATTATGGCCTGTTTGGCTTTTTGAACCCAAACTTTTAGTTCTTTTCAAAGCTGAGAGTAGAGATGAGAAAAACTTTGTTGATTAAGGAAGAAAGTTTTTGATTTGGCTAATTTAAATGACATTATAATCAATTAAAAAACACTGAAGAGATGTCTTGGGTTGGCGCAAGAAACCACCACATGTGTTTATTCAAATCTTCTATCATTTAAGGGATATTCTGATTCTTATCTTGTTAATAAAAACAAAAGTGTACATTATAGGTCATGCAATATGATTTGGGAATGAAAAAACACATGTCTTAGTGTTTTGATATTTTAAGCTCCTCATTTTTGTCATGAGGCAATTCCAATAGAAATTCTAAGAAAAGATTGAAGCTTTAAGTGTAGCTAGGGTTCACTTCTTTTTTGTTTCTTATACAAAAATACTACCTAAATGGACATGACATTTTTATTACTTTTTCTGATGGTTATTTAATAGACTTCATCATTGATGTTATTTGTGACTAACTCCAGCTTACAAATGCAAGAAAAATTATAAAAAAATTATGAAACATACTTATCCCTTTCAAAATATTCCTGCGCACTGCATAGTATTTATTATTCTGCACAATTTGTATACTGTTCTGAGTTAAGTCATTTTACTTACATTTTTTCATTTTGATAGGGTTAAAAGTTGATATCATTCTCAATCTGTTAAATCATTACTGTATTTGTTACCCATTACCTATATATGTTGCTTTTCTTCTTTTTTTTTCAAAGAGACATAAAAGTAAATTTCTTTTTAGAGTTAGTGATAAAGATAGGATTGCTGCAATAAAATGTGTTTGTATTTAGGGAATGTCTTCAGATATTTCTGTTTTACTGACCTAAGGATATTTTTTTTTAAATAGGTTCAAGTTTTAACGACAGTGTTTCTCTGTGAAATAGAATAAGCTTAACAACCATGATTGATATATTTTTATATATGTAAAAGAAAAAGTTCTTTGGGACAAAATATTTAAGTTTTTACTTTTAAAGTTGAATAGTTTACCTTAATTACTTTTTGTATTAAACTTATATTTATCTTACTTTAATGTAATTTTAATTGCATTTGAATAATGAATTGTTCATTGTTAATGAAATGGTTCTCTCATACTTTTATGTTTATTTCAGGCAGATGAATATGTTCCAGAGACAGGCTTTGCTAGAAATGTTGCAGCCAAATTCCGTGAGATGGAGAACAATGCCAAGTCACCTACATCAGTATCTCCTGGCAGAAGGAAAGAGTTCACCCCACCAAGGGAAACAGCCGCTACCTCAAGTGTTTTTGAGAATACACCCGAGGTGAAAGCTGATGTTGTGAGGTCAGGTGAAGCAACTGAAGAAGCCCTTCCTGAGCGAGGATCAGTTCGTAATATGGGCCAGCGCTTTCGGCAGATGGAGAACACCAATAGCTCTCCCACAACACCCAAACCAAAGAAAGAGTTTACACCACCACCACCTGACACTGGCGTGTTTGAGAGTAAACCTAATGTATTTCAAGCAGAATACAACAATCCACCAGAGTCTGGGATTATTGAGAACACACCAGCGGTGAGAGACGATGTTGCACGCGGCGATGAACCCCCCAAATATGAAGAGGAGTTGCCAGAGAGAGGGTTTGCTCGTAACATGGTTGGAAAATGGAAACAGATGGAATCACAAAGTGCCAAAGACTCATCTCCTGGGTCAGCTGGTAGGGTCAAAGAGTTCACACCGCCCCGTGACGAGCCAAGGATAGCCCAAGCCAGGTATGTCAACTCTTTTGTTTATCATAAACAGAATGTTTGTTGTTGTTCGAATGAGTAAGATTATATTTTTTCACTGCTATAAAATCACAAGATTGTTAGGTTTTGTTGCATTTTTTTTCTTTTTCACCTATTGGGCTAGTTTGACAGTCAAGATTTGTGAGCGGCTTTGTTGCAATGACCAATTTGAAAAGATTGAATTGTGCATTATATTTAGCAAAGTATGGCTTAATAGACTAAAATGTTGTTAAATATTGAGTCATCACTTGATATTTACACCATAATATGCACTGAGAATGTTATAATTCACTTTTTGCTAAATTGTCTTCACATTATCGTTAACACTTTCTCTTCTTTCTATCTTTTCTTAATGTCTTGTACAGACTACTAAATAGGTAAGAAAAACAAATTGTGAACCAGGTTTAACCTTACTGGAGTGAAAACTTTCAATGTGTTTCCAGTTGATCCTTTATTAACATTGTTTCCAACTGAGGTTAAAACTGCAGATTTTAACAAGCATGATCTCACATTTCTGTGCAATGGTTTCTACATTATGACATGTTCTATGTTTCAATGAGATAGATTGTGATGGTAGTTAGTTTTGGAATTCACAATCAACCCATGACTAAACGAAATAGCCTCATTTAAAATTAGCTTTTCAAGTTAGTGATATTTGGTGGATAGGGCTTGTTTTAATTACTTTAAAGAAGCAGTTCACTTGTAAGTGAACCTAGCACAATCATGACTCATGTTTAAGAAAGCATTATTTTCAAAGGTGCAAGTCAATAAATTCTGCTAAATTAATTTCAATTACTATGGTGTTCTCTTTGGAAGATGGTTTACCTCAGGATGATCCAAAAAGTAGGATTTGCATCAATTTTATACAAAACAATAAACCTTTTTGTACAAGGAACTTGGTCAAATCATGACTGACTTTAGCTTACAGTGGTTTTAACAAAACCACCATTGTTGTTACATTAAACCGTCTCTTTTAAATGCACACTTTTTTCTTTGAACTGAAATAAAATCCCAAACCAACACTCTCTGTATCAGTGTGCCCATTGCCTATCAGAAACATTTATAAATACCTTGATTACAACTGTAACTTACTTATTTCATCGAGTTAGTAGCCCACACAAAATTGACTCTTTGTCTCTAGTACTTGGTTAGACAACTGAAATAAAATTCTTCACTTCAACATGATCTCCTGGCAAACATTTTGTTGTTGAAAATTATTCTAAATTAATGTTTTCAGGTTTCCATTAGTTATTTTTTGTATTTGTTATTTGAGTAATGAGAGTTTTCTGCTTACATTGAAATCAAAGAAATATTTTATTTTGATATTGGCCATGTGCTGTATTATAGTAACAATTGTCTTTATTATGAAACAACTTTAAATCTTTTGACAGAGGTGCAAAAAAACACCCGTGGAGGTATAGGACTATTTTTACTTATGTTACCAATTTTTATTTGATTTAAATCATTATTTCATACCTTCCTTCTTTGACCAAAGGGTTAATTAGAATTTTTTCTGTATCCAACATATCTCAACTTCCTTTTCCACCTTGTGTTCCCTATCCTTAGTTTCACCATCATCATAACCATCATGAACCGGTTAATAGTACAGTCAAACTCGTTTAAACCACACACGCTTAAGCTGAATTTTTGCTTAAATGGAACAAAAACCTGACTCCAATTTTTTCTCTTTGTTTATCTTTGTTAAAGAAACACTCTTAAACCGAAAAATAGAATACCTGTTTATTTTTAAACAGAAGGAAAAATGACCAAAATGTTGTTTATTGATTCATTTGTTTTAGACCTTTACAAATGCCAAGAGTTTTGTTGTTGTTTCTGTCCATTCCTTACTACAACCAATAGTAAATAATCTTTTGTATGATTTAAGTGATCTCGAGTTTCCCCACAACCTTGCTATTTGTCAACTTTTGCCTCAGCTCCAACCACTAGACAAACAATTCTGTGGTTACGGTTCTTGCTTGTTTATGTATAAGATCTGCTTAATGCCATTGTTTTCAACCACTCCTTAAAAACAACCATATGTGTCTATGCATGCCATGTGTAACAAAACTAGGTAATAAACGAAAATTTGCTGAATATTGTCAAAAGGTTCCCCAATTTACGAAATAAAAACAATTCAAAAAGTGCCATAATTTGTAAAGCTTTGTAGAAATGAAGTATTCTGTACCAATTACCTGACTAGCTATTTGTAGATCAAGCTTCAAAACATCCATCTGACTTAAGATTAATGATTTTAGTTACATCCTCTTTATTATATTTGTTTCAAATCCTGAATATTTTGCCCTTCATTACATCCAATAAGTTATACTGATTAGTAATTTAAACACAAGTTGTAGGAACAAGAGATAGCTTGTTAGTCGACAATCAAAACATATGTAACTGATTATACCATGAACCTTACCATTAGAAATATTTAACTTCTCTTTTTTTTAACCCTTTTCCTTTTTTGATGTTCCTGATAACAGGTAAAGTTCCTTGCTCCCTGTGACAATTTGTGACATGTTGTTATAATAATTTACCTCAAGGTTTGACCAATTCCTGCTTTGTTTTTCTCTTTTTCAAAAGTAATCTTTTGCGATTATGTTCAACTATTATCATAATATTTTATTAAACAAATTCATAGTTTACCTTTAAAAAAATGTATATGAATACTATTAATATAAATCTGAACATTTTAAAACAAAATCTCTAATTACTTTACTTTTAAGAATAGAGAATAATCTAGAATCGATGAGTCTTCTTTTAAAACACGAAATTTGCATGTCATATAGTGCCCCTATATTGTCTGTTCCTTTTATATAGAACCTCCAGGGGATCTTAAATGTTTTCCCAACTAACAGAGGGTCTTTGTGCGCAATTTACACAGAAATGTATTTGTTTTATACTTATGCTTTATGTCTGTGTTAATTTTAGCAGAAGTCTTGTGTAATTCTTGATATTAACTCTTAAAGGATGTAGTAACACAATGCTCCTATAGCTATAGTTGTTCCACTGAGAAAAACAAACCATTTTTTTTACTGTTCACCTAAACTGCTTGGAATTGATGTGGTCTAATAACATATTTACTTAACAGGTTCCATAATTGTATTATATGTATATATATATATATATATATATATATATATACAATATACAGGTAACAAGAAGTTTATTTATTTGTTATCAATAAAATATGGTTTTGAAAAAATCGACAATTTTGATCAAAATAAAATAAAATGTTAACATGAAGTGTGTAATTATTAAAGTTTAACTATGTATACAATCTTTAACATATGTTGAAACTTTACTCTGCAACTCACAAAATAGATCCACTCAAGTTTGATTTTGCATTTGTATTTTGATTATAAACAAATAAACAAATTCATGAATAAAACTTTGGATCCTGTTAAGTAAAAATGCTATGAGACCACACGCAAAAATAGTCCATCAATTCCAAGCCGTTTAAGAAAAAAAGAGCAAAAACCACGTTTTTTTTTCTCTCAGTGGAACAAGTATAGTGTGTTGTTTTCACCTGGCACTATTTGATATGGCAGGGGGAATAACTATGTATAAATGGTTTTGGGCAATTCAAATTTGGTTGCATCCCTTTGGTTTTAGTTTTTAAAAGGAAGGAAAATGGTTAGTATGTTACATGTTGTTATTTTCTTGTAAAAAATCAATATTATCAATGTGCCCTTTTTGGGGGAAGGCAGGGCGTCATGCAAATAGTACTCTATGTACACTTGTGAAAATGTTGAAATTGTTTCATGACCCCTTAAATCATTTGTAACTACAGAGTGATCAAAGTTTTAAGTGGAAGTACACAGAGAATCTTCTCCACTGCAAAATACTGTCAATTCAATGTAGATAAGAGTCTAGGCCATTTCTACAGAGATAAAACAATCAAATGTTGTTAGATTTGCATCAGGTTTGATCCTCATGAAGATATTTCAAAATACTTTTCATGTTATTGCTACATAGAATATTGTCCTGTTTTAAATTTACTGTGAAAAATACCATCTTGGCTCACTGTTGATATTCTTGTTTACAGAAAATCCCCTCGCACTCCAATGTCACCAACTGGTCAGAATGGTGTTCACCCATCTGAGTTGCCTGACCAGTACCAGCAAACGAATGAACCATCCGTGTTTGAGTCCACACCTGATGCGTTACCAGCAGACGTAATAAGTGAGAATGACACAGATTGGAACGAGGGCATGCCCAAGAAAGATGCAGCCAAGAAGATGTTGGCCAGGTTTCAATCAATCCAGGATAAGGCCAAATCTGAAGAAGACATGTATACACCAAACAAGGTAAGCCAGTTTCCTTTCACAACTTCTGCTGTTCTGGATTGGCTCCTGCAGCCATGGGGAACACTTTGACATTTATCCTCAGGATTTTTTTAGTCCATAGGACTAGTGTATAATGATGTTATTTTTCAGGAAAGTATATGCAGCATGTGATTTGTGATTTCCTTTGGAAATTTCCTTTCAAAGGTATAAAAAATAAAAGTGTTTCTTAGTAGGTAGAGTAAACCTTATTCAAAGTTACATTATAGTTTTACAGCCAGTTTGGTATGACCAAGATATGTGGGGTCTGTTAGCAGTCATTAATTATTGTTTTCATCTCTACCCATCAACAATGATTGCATACTCATGCATTTTCTACACATTTGTGTAGAACTAATAGCACCAACAATGACTTTGTTTTATATCTGCTTGCAGTTTTTAGAGATGATATTGTCAAGTAGTGTGTACTATCTGCACTGTCTTTTACAATTATGTATTAATTTTCTCTGCATGGAACAAATTACTAATGTCTCAATGTTTTCTTATGAGAAAGCTGTCTCATTATCTTCAGAAATGAAGATGCATGCTCATTGAAAGAAAATGAGACACTATTATGGCGAGAATTTTTACATAAGGATCAATGATAATTATTTTCACATTCAAATGAAGGTGACAGTGTTTTTTTTACAATTTGTAAGACAATAAATCCCAGTTTGGCAACACTAGAAATGAATTAAGATCAATGAGAACATTTTAAGGCATGCCATAATGAACTAACTCACAACTATGACGTGGTTTTGTGATTTCATATGATTTGATGTCTTCAGTTATATTTCATTGAAAATCCGTATCTAAGTGACTTGGGAAACAATCCAGATGATTTATTGAAGTAAGGGATGTAATCATAAAATATAATTATATTATACTTTGAGAAAGGATTACTTCCCTTTATAAACGTCGGGGGGGATTATTGTAGGGTCATTTAAACTAAGTTTAAGTGATTCTTTATGTTACAGACTTCAGATTCTCAGGTTTAGTGTCAATGTGCATGTAATCATACTCATGAACACACACATGATTAGTAAGACGAATAGAAGCAACATTAAATCTATACTATGATTTAGTATTATAAAAGTCTAGCTTTTAAGCAAGCAATTTAGAGTCTATCTATCTACTTAGCCAATGTTAATCTAGCAACTAATTTACTTAAGTATTTCACTTGTGTCTACCCTATAGAAACACAATCTATTTTCATGAACGCTTCATGGTTTGATTTCAATTTTTGTATTAGAAAATTATGTGAAAATATGTCTCTTTGACGAAAAGTGTTCATCTTAGGAGGCTCACCATCTAGGCTCTCAGTAGTGTATACAAAGCTCAAGAGAATATGATTGAACCTTAAGGGAATTGATACAACAACATGCTACATTTTCAATAAAAGATCTACATAATAATAATAATAATTTGCCTTTTTAAGAGGCCCACATCTTAATTGTATATTTGCTATAAATCTTCCTTACATTTTTAAATTGTCAATTGCTAGATATTTAGAAAGCTTCATTATAGTTTTCATTTGCAGCAAATGTTTATTCTCCCATTTATTATGTTCTAGGTTTTTATGTCTTTATTTAATTGTTTTTTATTCCATTTTTTATCTAAATATTCACTGTATGTATAAGAAAACTTCTATATATTTCATGGACAACTTGAAATAACTTTTCTTATCAACATTGCTATTGTCATTGTATCATATGTTTATTAGCAATATGATATTTTCAATAACCCTGTTTGACTTATGGCAAGATTACAATAGAATATATGTGTCCTCATCCTTCAATATAAGTAGTAATTTGACCTTTAATTAAGTAGTAACTCATTCCTCAATTAGGTAGTAACTTCTCCCTCAATTAAGTTGTTAAGTTGTTACTTATCCTTCAATAAAAGTAGTAACTCATCCTTAGATATGAGAAGTATTTCATCCTTCAATAGAAGTAGTTTCTCTTCCACAAATATAAGTAATAACTCGCCCTTCACTATAAGTAGTTACTCACGTTCTGGATAAGTAGTACTCATCTTTTATTTCACGTTTTTACCCAACACTTCTTATAATATGGGTACACTTCTTAAATGGATCATTGAAAGAAATAAGGTCAACCACTTGTTCCATATCATCTATCTCCAGGCCCTGCCCACAACGAACATCTTTCAATATAACATTCCCTGTGTTGATGGAGACGAAATATCACACACACTTCAAAATATCAAAGAACGCAGTTTATTAAACATTTAAAAAATATACCATATACTTTGTGTTAAACAATATATTTATTATATGCCCTCCTAAAATGAAAAATAAGGTTATTTTAGGGTGCTGTGTTTACTCTGATTGAATCGAGGTATTTCCGCAAAAACTTTTCACACGCATGAATCATTATCCCATCGCTTATTTAGCGTGTAAGAAATCTGATGCAAAATGTGGTTAGCTATTTATCTTTTACGCACATCACGTATACATAGCATGATGAATCACATTCGTGTGATGTAGTAGGCAGAATATAGCCCCCCTAACCAAGGGGGTTCTGTCGGAACAAAGTCTTCAAGAATGTACTCAATAGCCGCAATGATATGTCGAACAATGTATTACTGTTAATGGATGGAATCCACACGGTACAGAACGCGTTTTCTTAAGAAAGAAAATGTACATCATATTTCCTCATCCTTCCCATGTGTTGATGGTACCCAACCAAACCGTGAAGGATATTGTAAAACTGGTGTGCTATGAGCACCTAACACATTTCCACTGTGTGCTTCCCGTGAAGCTGAGTAAATAAACGGGTAACTATATTGAGCCTGTCCATGTATAGATAGTATTGGTATATACTGTAACGCGCATTGAGCGAGCTGGGTTGTTATAAAATGTTCATTACTGCTTGATATGCTATTGTGGGTAGTAAAAACATGAAAGAAACATTTTTCTGTAGATACATTTCCAACAAGTCGCGTTATGTGCCGTTTTAATAATAAGTAGTCAAATGTCATTTTGCGTTTTTGTGTCCTGGGCGAATTGCTCCCAACATTCTAGACTAGACACCTGTCTGAGTTGAGTGACATACTGTTTAGTCGTTTTTGATATTTGTGTTTCGGGCACCTACTGAACCAACTAGGTCAAAGGTCAACAAGAGACATCTCTGCAAATATAAGGCGTTCTCTTTGCTACTTTTTTTTGTGACGGACAAATCATAAACTATTCAGAAACGCGTCAGATTTTTTTTTATCAGAATTGTATGTATGTTAGTTGATGTGCGCGCGAATGCTAGTTACTACGTTTGTGTATACATGTTGAAGTTAGTGAGTGTGAGAGACAGACAGACAGACGAAAAATAGTTGTTTACTTTTGAAATGGATATTGAACTAAGATCATGTGAAACGATTCAATTCATTCAGATTCAGGAGTAAAAGGGAGACCGACTGAAACAAAATACTGTGAGAGAAATTAACTAATGGAAAATCAAACAAATGTGCATGTTCAGTGTTAGTAGTTGAATGGTGATCATGAGGCCAGGTATGAGTTCGGTAGCAGAATACGGCATACATGTTGAATGTTCTATTTGAAATGTTTAAATTGTTCATAATCGGGTGCTTAAGTAAACCTCAGTCCCTTTTCTCACTGTGACAAATGTCTCACGCTTAATGAACTTAGCTGGAACGCGAGGGTTGACAGCTGTCTCATTCTTTCCGCGTTTTATGTCTATATGTATTTAGTTATAACAGAAAACTGCTGTTTCTGCTTTATTCGCTTTGTAAGCATTTACAAAACCCAGAGTTTACCTGCTTGTCTGCTACTGTTGTCTGATGACGTAGAAGAATGATGTGACTTAAATACAGTAAAACAAGTATTCAATATTATAAGTGAAATTAGGTCGTTCTTACTTTGGCAGAACTTTGTTTCGGATTTTGAATGGCCTCTGACTTTATTTTATCATATACTAGCGGTTTACCCGGCGATGCCCAGGTTTATACAATCTTAAATCAATTGTTGCCCTTACGTCGATAATAGTAGTCAACAAAATGTTTTGTGGCTTAGTACTTGGTCTTGCCCCGGGAAGGATACAAAAAGAAAGAAACACGAAATTGGCTGACTTTTAGACAAATCACCCTGTAGACCTCCCTCTCTCTCTCTCCACTATGCGCAAATATGCCACCACCCACTTTTTAAAATCATTATTTGAAACACCCCTTATTATAATTCACTTTTGGTTTCAGTGTTTGTTTACATTCCTCTTAATACGGAAATAGAAATTTGTGTTCATTACGCTTAGTCGCGTCTATTATGTGCACCAGGAAGAGGACGAAATGTTTCCATATTTAGTTTCATGCCATCTTTGTTCTATATTTTCTCTGTAAAATACGCACCAAAAACTAAAAAGCCCATAACTTTTCTTACAGTCGGCCCATTGTCACCAAAAGCTTAACCACACATCTGGTAATTGCTACCAACATTTTGTGAGAGTTTCAGATCGATTGAGTCAAAACTGTGGCTGTAATCCCATTGCATACACACACACACACACGCAAATAAATAAATAAATAAATGGATTTTGAATTATATTATGTAGATATTTATTGATTTTATTGTGTACCTTCTTATTTTTAGTGTTGTATTTACAACCATTCGTCATTGTAACATTGAATCATTTGATTTATTGGTTGGTTGGCTTTTAATAATTGATTTAATAGCTCGATTAATTCTGCTTTTATAGGTTTTAATGTCGTTTTCATAATTTTAGTAACAATATTATTATGGTACGTTGAAGTGTGTATTTAAGTAAGCAGATGGCTGCGTGAACCTATGACTGACCTAAAATTCAACCTGTGTGTTAAACCCGTCGTTGTTAGTCAGCTGCCAGGGTAGTTATCCGTCTATAAATAACTCTAAAAACCCCAACCCGACCATCATAGATCGTAGCTATGATCGCGGATTAAATAGGCTGAAGCGCTCAAGGATGAATAAGACTACAGGTTGCCGGTGAATAATTTATCTGTTGACTCGATGAAATAGTTCCTAGGGCTTTATATTATTGACCGTGTCCATTTTGCAAATTAAACAAACAGTTAGGTATTAAAGTGAATAACTCGAGGGGATACTTTCCTTATCTCAAGTAAATGTGAAGTCATCGTCTTTTTCTTACTGGGATAAGTTGGTTCTCTTCAGGCTGGAGCATTTCACCAACAATTTGTACAAGGGTTAAACATCAGCACATCACCACAGGATCACATTTTGTTAAAAATCAAGGGTTAAAAATAGGGTAGTTTAGTTTGAATAAAAAGGTGGCGCATAGAGTTTAAAGAATACATTATTGTGACCATGTAAAGGGGTATAATTACTAAATTATTACAACAAAGAGTTAAAATGTACAACTTCTCTTTGTATCTTTATCATATGACCTTCACTTAATTAACTAATATGCTTGTCATTAAATTTACCTGGAAAAGTTCACAAAACTATAAAGTAGTATAAAGCAAATGTATCCTATGTACAGGAACGTTTTTGAAAAGTATAGGTGGTTTCTGAGTGAAATACTTGAAGTTATCACTTTCACAAATCTTAAATGAATTTCCGACCAAGTGCTGAAAACAAGATGGTTTTGTATATAAAAGTAATACGGTTTGGGAGTTAATATATGATTTTGTATCGGCTAATGATAAGTTTAACATGTTTGGTTTATTGTAGGCTATGGAGCCAATTCTCAAATATTACAAACGTGTAGCAATGGCGACAAAACAATAATTATTGAAAATATATACAAAATAAAGTAAAAAGGAACAAACAAAACAAATACTCGTTTACAAATCATACATAGTCTCATGAAGTATAAACTACAAATCCATTAATACTGTACTTAAAATTAAATAAAAATTATCATACACAATTTGACATACATATATATACACACACGCACGCACGCAAACATACCTATACACATATACACACTTGATTATAAAATTTATTTGAAGAATACATCAGTCATATAATTAACTGTGCTTAACAAGGACAAGTTATTCTTGATACAGTTTTATCTAGTCTAGACTCCTGCCTCGCTGTTTGACATCAGTTTTGCCTTTTCACCATGGTAAGTTGGCAATCTCTGGCGATTTAATCATAATTCACAATGATAAATATAATGATTAAATTTAGTTTTTGCTCAATAGATTAAGCAGATGAAAGACGCAACGCGGCTTGATTTCAGAAGATCTTCAAAGAAACTGGAAACAAAATTGATAACATTCTCTTGTCTCTGGTTTAAGGTATTAATTTTCTCTTTTAGATAACTTTTTCTTAAAGACTTTATTATGAATGATAGACTAGATAATATTATTTGTCATTACGGCATTTTGAATCATATTACTCAAAAATAACTGTCTATGACTTTTGCATATTTTGACTGGCATACAATCATGTTTATTTGCGACACAAAATATAGCCTTTCTATTTACAAAACAATGTGTCTTATTTTGAGATGATCACACAAATGAAAAGAGAAAAAAATTATAAATAAAAAAGGGGAAAGTTGAAAATATATTTTTTTAAAGAAAAAAACGTTACGAGTCAATTTGTTACAAAACTATGTATAGCCTGGCTTGTCCGTCTATATTTTGCCTTGATTCTCTCTTGATTATGTCTTTATTCTGTCTCGTGTAGCCAAGAAAATTTGAAACTATTGGTTTTGGGTACAAGGATTTGAACCCAAGTCTTCCGACATTTGAGTCCGGAGACTTATCAACTGATCTAACCAGAACTTTATTATATTTTCCAACACATTAATAAATTATCATAATTAGCTACGCCACTTGCAAAATGACACCGCACTGTGGGGCACGATATGTGAATATTTAGCAACGCATCAGGAAGGCTTGTCAATGAAATGTCGGCCTTTGTCAAATAGTCTAGAATATTATTCATGTTTTTTTCTTAAAATCGCTATGTACGTTAGTTTATTTTTTCTAAAAAGCGGAATGATAATAATGTTAACGTACGGCCGTGAAGAATAAGCTCAAGCACTTTTTTTCATATAATTCAACCTCTATGTTGTAGTGAAGTCTTGTATCAGCGCAAGATTTGACATAGTATTAACTGTTCAAAATTGAAAAAAAACATAAAATGCGCAAAGCCTTTTACTCATTGCTTTTGAGAGAACGGCCATCCCCAGAATGGTTAGAAAGAGGCATATCTCTTTAGCAGATAGCCAGCTGAAGGAAGTTGAACAATTAAAAATCCCCAGAATGGTTAGAAAGAGGCATATCTCTTTAGCAGATAGCCAGCTGAAGGACTTTGAACAATTAAAAATCACGTTGAAAAGT
>JAUUEB010515797.1:7355-17764 GCA_032362205.1 Clione limacina | reverse complement strand
CAATACGAGCAATCCGTTTTTGTGGTCAGTTTTTGGTTATTTTGTCAAAATTTGCCAACATTCGATATTTTCAATTTGAGTGATTTTTGTAAAAATCAGAGAAAGTTGATTTTTCCACAGGTTTTTCAATAAATTAACTGTTTTTCAGTCAGATATTTTACCCCTAATGCTGAACATCAAGAGGATTTAAAAAAATGATACTTGGCAATGCCATGTGTTGTTACCATCGCAGTTGTTGTCTCCCTTTAAAGCCCTTTACAAAAACTGCTGACCCGGCATTTTTATCAGGCATATTTTCTCAATTTTTTCAAAAATTAATGCCATATGTAAGACAAAACTTTTGACGAAGTTTCAAGATGTTCCTTTTACTTTTAGTGAACTTTTGAGAAATTCAAAAATGTTAATACATTTTCGCGTAACTTTTGCCACTCAGTATAGTTAAAAAGATTTTCCTTACACAATATAATTGTTCGTGGAAAAAGCATTTCGCGATTGTAGTTTTTGTTTTTGTTTTTTTGTCTTTTACATTTTTTATCATTTACTTCGGCGATAGGGAGGTACTGCTTCAATTAAAAGTCCTTAAACTATTTTACTGACAACGATTATCAGAAGAATTAGCTACCATTAACACCGACATTGCCAGCATTAACGTGAGAATGAACGAGATAACAGGGATTATTCAATTTTCTATATTCGATATGGCTGTCGCTGCTAAATTAAATCAACTTCATTGGATCAATAAAGATAATAGAAAACAAAGCCATAAAAGGTCAAGGGAAAACAAAAAAGGCATAAAAACTAAATTTAGGAGCTTGTGGAGCAAAATATTTCCATACGCTACTTTCATTTCCTACACATGTTTTCTTCGTGAAATCCGAAATGTGTCTGTTGTAAAATAGAAGTACGTTGTCAATGAGTACTTTCTAAAGAAAATCCAAGTAGTTCTAAAGACGTCCTAACCGGAAGTGTATGTTTTGTTAAAAAATGTTTTTGTAGATTTGTTCCTCCTGTCAATATTGGACATCGAGTCTTGAATCGAGTTATAAACAACATACTAATTAGTTTAATATTCTAAAATTATTGATTAAAACACCATCTCATTAGTTACAATGTCTTTGGTTAAGAAGGCTCGAGATCTGGAGGACCAGTCATTACATTTCTTAAAAATTCAAAAACAATATAAGTTAATTATAAAAAAAACCTTGTATATCAAATTTCATGTGTTATGGCATGCGGTCTGAAAAAATAGCCTCAATACGTATGAAGTTAATCCCTTGTACATAATCACTCATTAACCTAATCGAAAACACAAATAATTTTGATATTTTTATCATCAAAGGGATCAGGCATAGCTTTCTCTACATATTATTTCTACTTTTTGTTTACAATAGGATTCTAAGAGTAAAATTAGTTGGGAGCCACAATGAATAAACTTTATATCATCTTATTATTTGTGTTGCAGTACTTGAAGACTTAGAAACCAGAGTTGATCAATGAAAAAGAAAATAATGAAGCTCCAAATAAAGGCCGATTATTCCATTGTAACTTATTTCAAAAAGATTTTCATCTTCCCAAGACTACTGTAATATTAACGATCTCCAACATTTCCTAAGAAAGCCAGGCAGATGCAAACAGATGCAGTTTATGACTTCCTTAGGTAAAAAATTAGGAGAAGAAACTTAATATTGCTGGCAACAACTCACAATGATTCAAGAGCTGAGATTTTACATTTCAGAAAACAGATAACTCTTCTTTCGAATTCACTGTTTTTTTTCTGTTTACTGCGACCGATTTTGTTTTTTGTTTTTTAACGTTGTGTGTTGATTCATTTTTTAAATTGTTTGTCAATATTGTGCTTAAAAAAAAAATAATAATAATAATAATAATAATGATAGTTATGATGATAATAATAATAATAATAATAATAATAATAATAATAATAAAACTTATTTAGCGCACAAATCCACCATCATGGAAACCACTAGACTATAATTCATCCAAATGGATCTCCACCAGTGCCGCAAACTACACTACTTGCCGAATTCGTTTTGACTTAAATGCTTTTCTACCCTATTCATACAATTTGCTCTGCTAAACAGCTAAATCGAGCAAATATGGTAAATATTTAGGTGATTACAATTTTGTTATGGTCCCCTTTGTTATGATATTTATTATTGGTTTCAACAACCGAAAATTACTTTATTAATTTGTGGGTTTTAGAGTGGCACTTAATTGGCCACATAAATACTGTGCCCGTTGAATTTATACCACCTTATGAAAGTAGAAGAATTATTTTGTGTTTTCTCTTTGACTAGTTGAAAATACTGAAAAGTAACAATAAAACCTTGTGTAGGCAAAAATGTCAAATATTTGAATTTCCTCATACACTCATTCTTGTGTTTTAGTTTTTAGTTAGATATATTACGATGACATCTTTCGATACATCTGTTTCTTCCAAGATTTTGTAACAAATACAGTCAGGTGAACATATGCAATCACGATCTCATCAAACTAACTGACTTTCAGCCTTGATATAACACGAGCCTATCTAGTATTATATTGTATATAATCACACCTATAACATTGACTGATGACTGGACATTCAAAAAGTAACCAAGCCATTTGTTTAACAGATTTACAGATTCTATTAATCAGAATTTTGTAATAAAAAAAACTCTTCACGTGATATCTTCAGCTTCAGAACGAGGAAATAGTCACACATTGTGTCGCCATATTGATATACAAAGCGGATTAATATCAAATTATCTCCCGTTTAGAGTCAGCAGATGATATTATCATTTCATTATGGCAATGGAATCAGAAGGTAGGACTTCAAGCGTTCTTCCCCTAATGAGGTTGTCTCTTTTATTTTATTGAACTTTTTTTTTAATCAGATCCTTAAAAACAAACCTCCTTACTGTTTCACTTTGATTTTGTATTCGCATGCTAATCTGTGCGATATAACAAAGAAGTTAGCATGGGTGACACAATCGATATCTGTTTAAATTTCATATTTCGCATACATTACATGTCGATCAATACGCAATCAATTCGTTTAGTCACAGTTTGTGGATTGAATTATTTATTTTGTTTGCATTAGACAAGTTTTACCTGCGAAATACATTGAATGTCTTCACAGATTGCACTGCAGAAATAAAAATACAAAAGCCAATGTTTGTGAAGAGATACAAATGTTTAAATAGGTATTAGCCATTTAAATATTTTAAATTATACAGTTGGCACCTAAGTTGCAATTCAAAAGTTAAAAGAATAAAAAGATGAGGAGAAAAGAGCCAAACAATAAGTAGGCTGCAACAGCAGACTTAAGAAAGGGGATTGCTATTTTGAACGTTGAATGTTGATAGCTGATCAAAGAAACTCTGTCTTAAGCTCACAGGAAAACATTTGCAAGCTGCTGTACATGGTTTAAGTTCCATGAACAAAGCTTTTACTTAAAAATTCAATTTGAAACCCGGGTCACCATGTAAAACAGTCTCAGTCAGCAACAAAAATGTATACAATATAAAAAAAAACAATATTTAATGATAAAAGTTCATCGAGAAACTTGGGGTGAATACCCATACACTTATCATGCGTCGGGTGCCCCGGCTTGTCTTTTGAGATATGACGTCATCAACTGATTGTCTCGACCAATTTCATTTTCAGGAAGCTGGATACGAAAATCGATGGACCAATGCGCATGACCGGCATATTTAGTACAGTAGAATCGACGTCTGTTACTTGTCTCACCGTCTCTCACATAGTCATTGTTTTAATTAGAGATTTGCAATTGAGTGGTGGGTTAAGAATAATCACAGAGATTCGAATTCTTAAGGATATCCCAGTTTTTTGGTTCTTAAAAGTGTCCCATTGCAGTGACGAAGATGTTGTATTGTAAATTGACCCATACAGGGGCCTTGACCTGCAGTATATTAGTAAGAATTACACCATTTCATGGGTGAGTACTCAGTTGCACGACCCCTGTACGAATCAATTAATAATACAGATTTTGGCAAACTATGTTTTCAGGTTCCTATAAGTGTTTTCTAACAATATATTGCAAACAATAACATTTTGTATTGAAAATCTACCTGTACAGGGGCCTTGACCAGCGGTATATATTAGTTAGAATTACATCATTTCATGAGTGAGTACTCATTTGCATGACCCCTGCACGAATAAATTAATAATGATTAATAACCTGAGTAGCCAAAAATTTCATCATTAATTCATTCGTATAGGAATTATGTAAATGAGTGTTTCTTCATAAAAGGCTGTTATTTCATCTCATAAACAAACTTTAATGATCCCTCTCCGGGTCAATTTACGATTATTTATTTGGGGGACTCTTATATATGTTTAGAACATACTCTTGGAAAACTAATTAAAAAAAAATCAATGTTGCTAAATACAGCACGGAAATTGCCAGATAAATTGGAAAGACTTTCATTTTATTCCTATATATTGCTATAAACGCTGAGCTCCTTACATTAAAACGCCATTTTGTCACGAAAAAATGACCCAAAGTGACTAAAGTAATTCATTGAATTTAGACGTGTTATTTCAACTTATTTATTGGTGATGAACATTAAAATACGTCAATTTTCAATTTGAAAAAATATGCCCTATAACGTCACGATCAGACTGGACCTTATTTCTCGAGAACCAATGGATCACCAAAGTATCTCTCGATTCATTCGGAGTACATTGTTTTTTTTACCAATGGTCAGCCCCTGTGGTCAGTTTGTTCAAGTTAACTTTTTGGCTACTCCATGATTTGGTGTCTATATACTCTTAGGATCATTAAAATCCAAGTCAAGTAGACTCGTGGGGGGGGGGCTGAAGAGAAATACTTCACCCCCCTAGTATGACGGATATATGTGTCAACGAGCCCATAGACGGAAGTGGCCATTTTTTTGCCCGTCCACGTCGTCCGTCACCCGTCGTCCGTCACCCGTCTTTTTGACGGCACGTATGTAAGGGGCCTTATACGTAAGATTAACATAGCAACCTAAACATAAAACAACAACAACATTCACAAATACATTAGAACTTCAAAAACATGTAATCAAATTATTTCTCCAAAAAGAAGGCGTTGACAAGGGAGACCATTTCCCCGCCACAAAAGTAGTTGTAGTCTGTGACGTGGACTACCATTTGTTAAAGGAATCAAGGGCGGTAAATCTCGTAAATGTTCTAGCACGAGGGGAGGAGATTCGTTTCAATATTTCGGATATTAGGATTTGATTTGATTTCCGGAAGCCCTGATATGAAGATAGCTGAGTCCTTACTCCTAACGGGGCACATAATGGAATTGTCATGTTGAGATTGAGTTAGACACAATTTCTTCAAGGGAAGTAAATATTGAGGAGAAACTAGAAACTATGATGGTCATGAGATAAGATTTCAAGGGAAAGGGCATGATAACACATCTCGAAACATTTGACTTTATAAGAGAGAGAGAGAGGAATGGGAGACCATACTTAAACTATGTCCTCCCTTAAATTATGTAGGCTTTCAGGGCCATCAAGTATAACCATTCTGGGACTTTTTGGAACATATAAAGATATTTATAGAAAACCAAACCTCCGCAAAGAAAAGGGAAATGACACGAACTTAGCTTCTGTAAATATTATGTGTTAACATTCGCCTTGCTTTTCCGTAGCGTATGGACTGTTTATCATGTCTTGGCTAAGATCTCCTCTCTTATATACAAAAAGATAAATGGACGATGTTTTGATAGTGAAAGTGCAACAGTCATGTATTCATTATAAAGACCTGGTGATAGCTTTTCGCTGAATAATAACATAACATTGACTACGTGACAAACACGTAACAGATGGTGTATATGTCACACAGACCAGACATCTAAATAAATACTTGAATCTTTTTGTAAATTGTTTTTGATAAATGAATGATAAAAAACGTGCCATAACCGCACGAAGCATTCTAGTTGATGGTTGAAATTATTTTTGAAGAACATTCTACAATACAATGCTTTGATAACAAGTTGTCTTGATTTCATCAACGCTCTGCAAATAAACGTCAAGTTTGCGTGTTATCCGTATTATTATTTTGAACTCAATTTTATGTGTATCTTTGTTTGTTTGCTTATTTGGTTGTTTGTTATAATGTATTCACCTGGATAGCAGCCAAGTTTTGACTAAATAAACACAACACTTTAGCATATTTCTAACGCCGACCAAACAAGATCAGTTTTGCTCAAGATTTTGACTCAGGTTTTTAACTCAGGTTCATTCTCTACGACAGACCTACGGAAAAACGACCGCGTATGGGCAAAAATCACATATAACTTAATCAGCAGGACTTACACACTTTTCAGGGTATGGCCTGTACTTTGTAAGTCCTTGAACTTGGCGATGGGAGGCAGAAATAAATGCTCGTTATTTTTTAAAATGTTGTTGATGAAAGCGAGGTTTGTGCATGCACATATTTACCATACATTTTGGACAAATAACCACATATTTGGTAAAAAAGCGCCCGAGTTAAAATATGTGCACGAAACGTATATTGAAAACCGCGTCTGTCCTGATTCCACGTGGTAGATGTAAAGATGGCACGTATGTTATGGTACTCATTCATTCATATTTCCAATCTTTTTATACGACAAGTTAATCATTTTTGTTTCTTTTACAAGTGTCTTGCTTTAATGTATTATGTACTGCATATATCTACCACTTTTTTATGAAGTGGGTGTTGTTGGTCCTGGCAGACTCGTAGATAGGCCTTAACGTGTGCAAGTTTGTGTCGTTTCGTCATGCTTTCTAAACTGAAGAAAGCGAAGCTTTTGAGGTCAGTAATAAAAAAAAGGTACAATCACACATATCCCCTAAGGCACTTGTTTCCGTGCGGGATACATTGACATTGCATGACAAAACTGGTTATGGTTTACTTCCGTGCTTATGAGTAAAATTGGAAAGTGGAATTTTTAAACCCGTGGAGAGACAGAAACGTAAGCTTAGAATAAAAGCCAGTGGTTTACAATCAACACTATTTGAAATCTTTATTCTGTTGTAGTCCTTAAATATTACGATACGTAAACAAATTTGACGCTTTCTTGATTAATACAAACAGACACATTATCGTAACTTGTCGAAAAGATCGATTGTTCAAACCACACAATATTTCTTATACTTAATAGAAAGATATGTGTGAAACGTAGCCCATATACAATAGGTCGACAAATACTACAAATTTATATTTTGTGCCTTGAGCTTTTTTATGAATGTTGAAAAGATTGACGTCACGAGAAAGTGGGCACAGAAATGGTTTTGTCAAACAAAGCATAGTTTCATTCAACTCTACGTAGTGGCGAGTGCAGTAAAGTTTGAACCACATACAATTTTGAATATTGAAATGAATTCAGCAACCAAATACATATGTAAAGGTATACATGATGATGCTCATAAATCTACAGACATCAATCTACGATTTAGAGCAGGATGTAGTTACTGACTTATATTGATAAAACAGGGGCCATCTCGGTAGACTGACTATCTCGGGACGCAGTTATGTATGTTAACATTCTAGATTAATTGTTTATAGCTAGACATTTACTTAAGAATATTTTGTCCTATTACGTTTAAATATACACGTACTTTTATTATTTGAATGTCAACAGAATGACAACACTTCTATTTCTATTTATTTTTATGTTTATTGAAATTGTAGCACCACACTTGGTATTTAACGCAACACATCATATAATGGTTATCTTTTTGCATGGTTTTGTTGAATAAGAGTGGTCTTTTAAGTAAAGACATGTATTCCTGCCTACCTTTTATTTCATTGGCCAGCTAATTAAAAATTACTGATGGCACAACTGGGTTTTGCCTATGCTCTGAAAGTCCAGTCAGTAAGAAACAACGAGTGAAAGTGAATAATAATAAGTGTTGTCATATAATTCCTTCTGTTATATGGCTGTCTACTATAAGTAACCATACTTTCATTAATCAAATGCTATCCGAGAAACGAAATCATGGATGGAATATTCTATTTTATAGTCCACAAAACAACCAACGTTGTGTAATCAACTCAATCCAAAGTGATTTAGAGCAAACTAGTGAGAAACTTGAAATGTGTACACCCTACTACTATCTCAAAACCTCAAGGGTCGTCTTCTTTAAAAATGGTGCTTGGGTCGATAAAACAAATCTGGATCCTGAAACTTTAGTTGACTATAGACACACATTTTGGAAACGTAATCCATACAACCGAGTTGTTGGGCTGCTTTTTTAATCTAATTAAATTAAAACGAGACACATTTTTGTGGCTTATTGTGATAGACTTAGAGGGTTATCTTAAATACAGTTTTAGGGAAATGCGGCACACTTGTGGGGGTGATTCTCACAACCATGAGAGTTGTTACCATACATGTTCTATAACCTCGACACACACAAATACGTTTTTCAGGCATACAGGCGGCTGTTTTGGAACAAGTAAAAACATAATGAACTATATTCCCCTATTCATAGGGTTTATCTTGTCTTAATAGTATTTTATGAAATATTTTTCTATATAACAGTGTGTACGTTTGCCAAAACATAACATATAAAAGTAGAGGAAACATTGGGAGAAGTGTAAATAGTTGTCTCTGTTGTTTTGGTTTTAAACACTTCTTTATTACCAATTCTTCTTCTCTTCGTTGTTAAACGATATGTGTGTAGAGTTGTCATATCTTTAGAATGAACCTGTTTCTTGATATCTCACGGGTTAACATACATCATACACATCATTTATAAGCACCCCTTCTCCTCTTCGTTGTCACACGGTATGTGTGTGCAGTTGTCATATCTTTAGAACAAACTTGTTATTGTTACTTAATAATGCACTTCCTTGATATCTCACGGGTTATAAGATATCTTAGTTTACACTTACTTGAATGCTTCTTTTACAGTGGCCTATGCATGATCAAATCACAAACATAACGTCATGATCTTAGAGACTTACTACCAGAAGGTCGTAATGCAAGTTCCCCTTACTTCTAAATGGATCAAATATCTTTCATAAAGATATCTTATAATCCCCATCAAAAGGTTCCACATGCAAATTTAAAAATATCACATCTATGCCGAAACTTTTGTGAACATCTGGAAAAAAATAAAGTTATTTCGATGCAATATGATGTAGTAATGGTCTTCTTTTGTGATAAAGTCCTTGTATAAACTGAAATTATCCTGGAACAGCTAATCTCAACTGTTTGGAAATATATATAAAAGGCAAACATATTCCAACTAGTTCATGCCTAAGATGAGTCTCATTTTACAATCAGTGTGCATTCATAAATACAAGGCCACTTGTCATGTTAACAAACAAAATCGAGTCATTCTTAATGGAAGTGGAATCGCTCTGCTTCTTGGTCTTTTAATCTTTTATATGAGACATTTGATGTTTTTCCCGCTAGTAAACAAGTTTGCCTATTCTAATGTGATGATAATCAAGTCAAGGTCATAAGATCTTTGTAAGAATGAATCTTTTGTTTATATGAACTGAAAAATATGTTCATCAAGTGACGTCATGAACTCATGTCTTTATGGAGAGCTGACAAAAGCCTTTTTTCATCACGATTCTCGAGAAATCTGAAAAATTTAAATTTTACCGTTCGTTTCCATCGAGATGCACATATTTTTAGTGAAATCTATGGGCTCAAGGGAGTCGATGATTAATCTATGCCCCCGTTCTAAAATAGTCTACCTATTTCCATTAGCATTTAATTGTGCATGGTTCAGCATTAATAGCTGAAATTGATAGAGAAATTGTTATGTTGAGCCAAGGATATCAAAAGTTCAGCCGTGGCAAAAACATTACCAGGTTTGTTGTGTTTTATTACGTTCATTATCTTATCATCTCAAAACGAAATCTTCTTTGGTTATTTCAATGATTTCACGTCAATAGTGTGTTACGTTTACACATTCATGTGTTTTTGCCTTGATCTGCCTGTAGACCGAACTGTTGCCAACATCAATCAACACGAGGACGTTAACAGGTATATTTTGCTCTGATTGCGCAACCCTAACTACCCTATAGGAATCTTTAAAGTATGCATTTTGCAAACAGAAAACTGCGTTTATCGTTCGTGTCGATATGACGAGGTCCTTGTGATAGATCCTGCCTGTATTCAAATAGTTTAGTGCGTTTACAGATTAATTTATGTAGTTTGGTACGCACCGAGACAACATTACACGATGCTCATAACTAATTTTCTAAAAATATTACTTTGAAAAAATAGCCCGGATCTCTGTAACTTTGTTGGATTGCCTGATAAATATCATCTCAGAGCCAAGATCTCTGTAACTTTGTTGGAATGCCCGGTGTTGATCAGGATTACACCTTCAAAGACAACATTTTGCCCAAAAGTGTTCCATTTATAAATGTCATTAAAAGGAATG
>JAUUEB010515686.1:0-17768 GCA_032362205.1 Clione limacina | reverse complement strand
CCCCCCCCCCCAGAGACGTGTTGATTTTCCAAAAGAGGCATCATGTTCAAGGGTTACATCAGGGTGAGATAAATTTCTGACAGTAGCCAAGTGTCTGTCTATCATTCTAACTCAATAAATCATTTAAGCTGTGTTGGTAAAAATTGATACATAAGTTTAATTGGTTTATTCATTTTCTATGTTTATTAGCAAGGATAACCTCTTTAAATGAACTACCTCAACCTTAATTCGTCAGATCTATGTAGTATGTAGAATATATTTAAACAAATTAAAAAAAATCAGACTAATTTGTCACATAAATAATATCAAAAGCTTGTTAAAAAGCAAATCTAATAACAGCTACCATATAAACCCTGAAATACTGTTCAATAGATGTTTCCTATACAGTTACGTTCTGGGCTTCTTCTAGCCTTCCTGCCAAATCAATAAATTGTTAGACTCAAAATTGTTAGACTAAAAACAGAGAAAACCTAGTACTTAGAAGACCGAGAATGAAACCAAATTTCAGTTATAATTCAAATTATTTTTCCATATCTCTAGACACCAAATTTCATAATTTTGTATATAAAAAATAAATTCCTTAAGAGGGTTCTAAACCTTCTTGGAACTAAATTAAAAAGAACTGATGAACGATATGAAAAGTATATCATTTGTTTAAAGTTTAAATAGTCAACTCCTATGTTATATATTTCAGACCTGTAAGTGGACCTCAGAAAAAGTGGCTGAAGAATTTGTTTTTGCCCAAACTTTGTTAAAATTCAGTTGAATTGCCAGATTTAATTAGGTAAAAAAAGAAAAATACTTTGAAAAACAGGTCTGATATGATGAAATGTCATCAAATCAAAGCACACAAAATTTGTTTTACATATCCAACTTGCTTTAGATTTAACTTTTGTTTAAGTTTATTGACGACTAACAAAACATATTTCAATTGATTAAGTCAAGGTCTGAAATGGCAAGGGTGAAGGAAGAGGTTTGTTTGTTTTTACTTTGGAAGAGCGAATAAGAAACACAAACAACCAATAAGCCCAAGACAGTGCTGGTAAATATTTGTGCTAATCAACTCAAAACAGATAGCATGACAAAAGATGTGATTACAAGCACTCATTATTCCATGACTATGTTATATATGACTCAGCTGTTGAGAAAGGAAAGGTATTTTAAAAAATGTGCAAAGCGTTACAATAATTAAAATAAAGAAATAGATACTACAGGAGTACAAAGATGAAGTGAACCAACATAAAGATAAATATATCAAAAGATGTTAATAAAAAATCTTTTATAATCGGCTTTAAATGCTGTGTTCTTTGCATTTAATATGGTGCTTTCTTATAACCTTTATCAATTCTTTTACGCAGACATTTTCAATTATGTAATTCTAAAAAATATCTGTCAAAGCGTTATCCAACCCTCAATAGTTAGTGTGCCCAGAATTATCAAACAATTAGGCAAACATCAAATGGTTAGCAAGTTATCACAAATACTCACTGATACAAAAACATTCATCAAACAAATGACTCATTTTCTATTAAGCAATAGGGTCCAAACCTTAAAGAATTAAAGTAAATTCTGTAGGAATTAATACTTCTACTATATCAACTGTATATTGTGAAGAACAAATGAGCAAAGTTGCTCATATCATCATCTTTAAGATTAGGACCCTATTCTCACAGCAAGTGTAGTCAAAGAAATATCAGCAAAGGGGGAAAGTCAAATCACAACACAAATACAATGCAATAAGCAAATCAATTAGCAAAGCCAAATTCACATAAATAAAAGCTGAACAACAGCAATGTGAAGCCGTGGGTTATCATGCAAGGGATCCTGCTTAAGGTACCAGGGGTCACTGCACAGATTCTTATATCTCATGTATATTCTAAAAAAGGTGATTTTTACCTTAAGAAACAAACATTAAATTGTAATATCTTATTCTTAGACAAAATTACCATACATCAAATATTGGTCAATTTATATAACCTAAACTATGAATGAATGTTAGAAAGAAGTATAAGAAAAGTGGAAACTATGTTAAGAAAAAATATTTTTCATTAAATTGAAATCAGATTATACATCTCAATATCCATGTACTGTCAAAGATAGAGGTTAAGGGGACCATAATTATCAAATTAATATTGGATTAGGGAAACAGATAATCTCAGTAGGAATGTAATAATATAGGATAATTAATACATAGAATATATCTTAAGTTATCTCCCATATTCTTAACTGTTTTCTTTTTATTACAATTTATCAATGACAGAAGTAGTTCAGTGTGCGGTAGAATTTGAAAATCTGATAGGTCAAGATTTAATCTAATACATTTTGAGAAACATTGAGGGACAAAGCCTGCATGTTCTCTCCCCTGATCTTTTAAGTTTCTTTCCCTTAAAATCTTTCCTTCCCAGTATTCTCAAATGAAGGTTTTGTTTGGATCTAGTACTCACGGTGACAGGGCTGAAGCCCTCCCGCTGGCATATGCATAAGGAGAGTTGCTCTGCAATCCACCATCAGGTCTGAAATTTAGTTGTTGGTAGTGGGGGGAGAAAGAGATATCATTTGAGTGGAAAAATTGAACGGACACATTATACTGAATGTTTGCTTAACTTATTTATTCTCTTATGCTCAAAAGAAACAAATAGCCATTCTTTCTGTACTTCCATGAACATACAAGTTATAATGTGAAGAGTCAAATAAACAGGGGATATATATTTTTAATCTGTACTAAATGAGTCTGAAATTAGAGACCCAGGATTTCTTTTTAAACTAACTTCAGTAAACATGAAATTAGATGAGCATTACTGTATTTTATTTTAGAAATTTTTCAGCCTTGAATGTTCTGTCCCTATAGCACTAAGTGTCAACATAATGATGTCAAAATTTGAAAATTCAGGAGTTTTTCAGGCAAGCTTAAATGATGTCAGAGACATTGAACTTATGAAAATGAGGCAAACAAAACACAAATTGAAAGACACATTAAGTAAGAAATAAAAACAAACCATACACTGTAGTTGTTTAAAACACATACATGTAAATATGCATTAAAAACAAAATTATTAATGAAGAGGGAAAAATAAAACCAGGCAGACACTATGAGGTTGGATAAGCTTTACTCTACGTCCATGTTCAAGTAATTCTCAGCATATCACAAATGAAATGTATTTGTAATTTATTTGATTGTTTCATTCATCAACATACACTTTTATTTCGTATGTGATAACCAACCGATGCAACTATGCTCTTACATTATATTACAGAAAAGGTTGAAGAAATTTCTGAAAAATACATAACTATCATCAGAGCCTAATCACAACAGAAGTCAAATTGACTTTGTATAGCTTTAAAATATGAACAGAACAACAACACCTTCTTAGAAAGAGATAGATAAATACACCTTTACAGGTAAATAGTAGTAACATTATATGTTTATACTCAAAGAGTATAACCAAAAGATGTCAATTTTCTTTCAGCAGTATTTGGAGGGGTGTGTGGAAGATTTGACAACCATGCAAAGCAATTACAATTTCAGGGGACCTCTTCTGTCCAAAATCCAAAAGCATACTAAATTTTCTAGCAATGATAGGACAAGAAAGAGATAGGCAAAGAATGAATGCACAAAAACAACCAAATATACATCTATGATCTAGCATGATGCAACAAGATCTTCCAATATTCTTAAATCAGTTTTTCATTTTGATCAATTCGATTGCTGCCTGGAATGCTAGTTGAGCAGGTATTTGAAAAAAGATGCCTAAGTAAACATTTGAACATAAAAATAATTTCAGAACCAATATCCCAGTAAATACCTGGGTATCTTCCGACCAGTTCCTATGGATAATGACATATCAAATTCACCATCTTCACCTTGCAGTCCACTGTAAAAAAAAATCCTGATGTGACAAAATCTATTACAATGAGAGGACATCCATGGGGTAATATTTACTTTGCTCAGAGGAAGCCACAACTCCAAGGAGCTAGCCAACGTTTGGACTTTTCCTTCTTTTAATGAACATTTTACAGCAGCTTGGTAGGCTTTAGCCAGGCAGGCAAGGCTTGTCATGATTATTTGATAATTTACCGATCTTATCAATAGTTGTTTACATTACGGAATTGTCCGCCCCTTTAGGATGAGTCATTGTTAAGGGCGGACAAGACTGTAAGATGTCTCCAAGCATGGTAAATAAATGATTGCCTTATAAGTAGTAAAGCGATAAGCACACTTATCAATAAAATCAGTAAAATTACCAGATAATCAATGAAATTTCATAACAGGTTTGAAAAAATCTGTGGTCACAACATTTTGATCTAATCATGAGCTAGCTTTTTAAATTGGGAGGTGGCAAGGAGGCCATTTTGACTTAACACTGTATTACCCCATGAGGATATCAAACATTTAAGATCATATTTCATATTCAATCAATTTTTCAAAGTTTCAAGGAAATTTGGATTTTGACTAACAAGACTAATTTCATGGTATGGTATTATTTTGACTTTTACTAGGCAATTTCATTTGAAATCTGTGTAACAAGTATTGGTGCTAACTAACTATCAAGTTTTCATTTAACTATAGACTAGAATCAATGACAATTCAGATGTATTAACAGTAACTCATAATCAGATACAAAACAAATAAACAAGGAAAGAAAACAAGTTCTACTTGACAAAACAACTTTGGTTTGTTATTGATATTGCCATAGCAAACACAAAAATATGTTTTTTCTGTTAAATACTTTGGTGCCTTCCTTTCCCTAACTGCAGTCATTAACTGTCTTCAGAAGAGACTTAGTTGTATAAATCTTAACTATGGTCCATCCTGTGTCATAATGACAGCCGGTTTTGGATTGATACCATTAATAGATTCATTTCAAACACAAAATAAATTATTCTTAAAAATCATGAGCATGAAGCATACAATATACTATTGAAAATATAATTTCAAATCATTAATATTAATCAATCAGGAAATCCCTAAAGCAGGACTTGCAAAATACACTAGTAGAAAAAAGCTTTCTTCAGCATGATTTCCCTTATAAACTGAATCATACTTTCAATATGTACAAAACAAAATCTGAAAGCAAATAAAACTGATATAGCAAGCACTCATGTAGGCTACATGCAAATGACTGTGATCTTTGGCAAATACAGCAGTATTTGCTTAATATTTGATAGCTAATAAAGAATATAAAAAAATGAGTAGCAAAGCAGTCAAAATAAAAGGAAAATGTAAAATGCAACAGCCATTTCAGCCCATTTCATACATCTTTTATTTTAACTTTTAATAAATTTGCCAACACTGTGCCTATCAATACTCAGGGCTGATAACTCTGTTTGAAAAAATTGTGAATCAGAAAAGCACAGCTCTCATTCAGAGGTGCAAAGCTACAGAATCTGGAGATATCACCTCCAAAAAGTTTTTTTTAAATAGAGACAACACAGTATTTTACGTTTTTTGGAGACCTTAATGAAATCCACCAAAACTTGCTATGACAGACCTCTTTAAGTCAGAATTTGCTTGCCTGGGAAAAGTTTACTTTACTTATGAAATAGCTTGCAACAAGTAAAAAAAGCCACCTACAAGTATTTATAAGTATCTAAAATGCTTCAAAAACTAGTATTTTTCCCAACAACATCAATAATTGTTATCTCTTACCACACAAATACCACATCTTATTATAATGGAGCTAGGAAAGTTAAAAAGAGGGGGTCTATAAATATTTTTCCTGGGAAGTTTTAGATGGACAAGTGATACTTTTCTTATAGTTTCATGTGTTTGCGGATCGTGTAGCGATATTTATTTTTTTATTTAAAGCCTAATTTTTGCGTCATTGAAGATTAAAAATTGAAGCCGTCGTCGTTGCATGTTCTTGTCCTGCTTTAAGCCGTCGTTTCGTTCAATCGATAGTAGCGATGGGCGATGTAATGGACGTAATCAATGCGAGCTTATGACTCGCGCTTACTGGGAATTCATTGGATTTGTGTTGCCTCTCATCAGTATCTCAAGCCCCACGTTGGGAGAATTTGTTTTATTGTTCTTCATCATTATTTTTTTTGTCTTATATCTGTCTTACACCTTCGGAGAACGGGGGGGCATCTACTAGTTTTCTTAATAACTTTTGATATGTGAAGCTTTTATTTTCAAGGGGAAAAAGATAGAAACACAAACGCGCTGATTTTCATCAATATTTTCTTTTTAATGTGAAGGCTCTAGGAGCTATGAGTTTTTTTTCCAGTTGTTCTATAATGAAAACCAAAATATATTGGTAGCTCTATCTAATACAAGGATAGATAAGCTTTCACTTTATATATTTTTGTTGGAAGTTGATGTCAAGTGTTTTTATGTTTTATTTCACTAAAAGGTCATTCCACAGAAAGTAGTTTGCTACGGACGCTCAAACCTTTGGCCGCCGTGAGTTATGCATCTATATATATATAATGTATGTAAAGAATTTATCTTTAAAAAAAACTATCTCCAAAACATGTTGACATTCGCATGGAATGACCCCTACTCTCTAATGTATTGTCCGTATAACAAATAAAACTATATATAAAGGCTTTAACTTTCAAAAACTGTCCTTTCAAAGCGTGGTTGACATTCTCGTGGAATGACCCCAAAGTAAACAGTAGTAGTCTTTAACGGATTATTTTCCTTGC
Source organism: Clione limacina (assembly GCA_032362205.1). Classification (NCBI taxonomy): domain Eukaryota; kingdom Metazoa; phylum Mollusca; class Gastropoda; order Pteropoda; family Clionidae; genus Clione; species Clione limacina. Next base: position 11,120 of record JAUUEB010515686.1, on the reverse strand, counting down.
GATTTTTTCAATTCTTTCTGAAAGGCAATAAATTTGGAGCTGATATTTCAAATGCGGGCATGATGGAAAACTAAATGTTTTATCTGTCTCATATACATTTAGTGCTTTCAGTGAGGTTTCCCAAAAAGGTGGATTTGTCTACGATCAAACGCTTTGCACACAAGGCCCGCCCTTGCTCCTCTAGGAAGGTCTAGGGACATGCCTCCCAGAAAGATTTGAGAATATGGGTGCAAAACATGCAAAATTGAAGTATTTTTAGTCTTAAATGCTCTCTCATGCTCCCCCATGAACATTTTGTGAACATAGGTGCAAAAACATGCAAATTTGAGGTAATTTAGTCTTAAAAGCTCTCTTAAATAATCAGACTTATTAATTATTATGTACACTTTGGCTTTAGTACTAGTAATGAATATAACAGTTAAACTAAGTTGCTTTGCAACTCTATCTTTATTCACATGATTGTCAATTGGTCCTAAGTTAGAATCTTTTATGGTAGTGCATTTAATTTTTTCTACTTTTCCAATTTTGTTTTCAACAGTAGACATTGGAATTTCAAACAGAAATAAATTGGAATTTTGGTGGGGAAACTGGAAGGGAAACTGGAAGCACTGTACACTGCACATAACATTACATTAGTGGTTTCATACATTTCCTCTGCTTTACTTTTTTGAATGTCTCTTTAATAGGGAAATAATTAATTAATAGTTTAGATAGATAATTTGTATCACTGCTGGTAAATGTGGGTGTCAAAACAAAACATATTGGGTGTTGGTGAGCACAGCAAACAAAAGCGATTAATATAATTTACGTAATGACTTTCATCTAAAAACTTAAGTTTCACTTTTTTCACTAAGCAATCAAAAGTTCTTCCAATTTGATAATCAATTTTTGCACATATCATTAAGCAGAGATTAATAAGTAAGATTATATCAAAAGTCATACAGAATATATAAGGGAAAAATTCTGTAAAGCTAAATAAATAAAGCCTTTTTCTAAAACAGCAAATTCATGTCCAATATATCTTTGCAGCTATGGTTGACCAGTTTTTAAACTTTCCCTCTTAAAATACAAAACTGTGTCAGTATTTCACACCACTAAATGAAGACCTTTTAGAGAGATTTTCACATGCAGACACTCTCACAAACATGTGCAACAAAACTGAAGTAATTTCAATAAAAAAAATGGAGAAGTCAAGGCCTTTTCTAGAACCCATATGAGAAAAACAAGGTTTTGAGAAAACTGTTGTGAAAAACGGATATATGAAGAACTACTGACTACTGACTGAAAAAAAATTGTGTCATAATCATTATATTTCTTCGGTAAAAGACTAAGGAAAAGGAATCAATGAAAAATAAAGATTTTGATAGGACACTCCCTTGTCACATTTACAAGGCACTATCTCAAAACTAAAGAGTGTAAAAAGTGGAACCTTTCAACCGAAGGCAGCACAATTATTATTTGAAACTGTAAAATACATCTGATGGTTGTCTTTCAGGCTTTTCAACAGCACAATTTCTCTCTTTTTCTTAACATTTGATTATCTTAAAAATCAATTATTTCCTAAGAGAGCACAAATGCATATCAGAGTTCCATAACATTAGTCGATTAGTTGGTATCCTGAAAACATTCACTCAAAATCACAAAAAAAATAACCTGAGAAAAAATGTGCATTAATTATATAGAAATCAAGCATTAGATGCGAAATTTCCTTCAGGGGTCAAAGGGATTTGTCAAAATACTGTTTGATTTTATCTGTATTCTCGCCTGGATAATCAGAGGTCCCCATCCTGATAATGTGCTATCATGAACCAAACATGCTAAAAACATAATGATTAGGCCATGCATGCTTTTGGCAGAAATCTCTAGATCCTCATTGACTAGAATCCCTAGATACTTGTGAGGAGGGCAGGACCTGGCACCTTTGCAAGATGAACAATAAGATATGGGGCCCAAATGCAAGCTGTGCACATTAAAGATTCTTTGTTGAAATAAAATCATATGAAGAGAACAAAAAGCACTACCAGGCAGGGCAAGTTCTATCACAAATATCAAGAAAAAGGCCTTTAAAGCACTTAATAATGTTATCTTTGCCCTGCGTTAAATCCACAAGTCTTATGGGATGTTTTTAATATTCCAAGACCACATTGTCAAATCTGCAACCTAGGAACCCAATGGGAAAAGGGTGAATATTAAAATATATATATATCATAACTTGGGAACATATTAATATAGAGCATGACACCAGACCATTAATGCAATAGGGTGTAATTAATAGGTAAATAATTCATCAGAGGAATAAAGTTCTTTAGACTGCTAGAATTGAAATGACAGTTAGTTAAGGGAGGACCTATTTAATTATTTTTACCCGATTGCACCCTTTTAAGCTATTCTTTCTTCAATACTTAACTACCCAAAAGGAAATTTGATCACCCAGCTCTGATAGGACTATCTGCTAGTATGCTATTACAACTATTTGCCATCAATTTGAATATGTTACTATACTGTCCAAGGGAGGGAATTGAACCAAAAACCCTTGATTACTCTAAATGATTAGCATCTTAACTGCTGGACCATTGTGCACCCACAAATAACAAAGCTATAATCAATTTTTAATTAAAATAAAAACATGTAGATCTCTAGTAAACAACAGAAAATCAAGATGTTGCTAAAAAAAACTGTGACAAGTTTCACTAATGTTGCTAGTTAAATGGTTAAAAAAAACTGCAAGAAATGAAATGTTAAGATTTAACGAATGCTTTTGAATTAATGAATGTTCATGAACACAAAAGCTAGAAGAAAAAAGAAGAAAACTCCAACGAAAAAAATAAAACCAATACAAATATTTAAAAATCCCCTTGGAATAGAAGGGTTCTAACACATATATTTCTACATGCAATGTCCCCAATGTTATTTCATGTTTCTGACTCTGACCAGTACTAAACCTAACGTACAAATTGTACCCAATGTCACCAAAATGTTTTTTATTCCTCTCATCAAGTATATGTATTTAATGTACTCATTTGTTGAGTGTTGAGTTACGACCTTTAGAACTTCTGATGTCCTCACACTAGTCAAACTGGACCACAATCCAGAACTTATTGTCATTGCACAAACAAATCACATATTTGTTTTCATTCTTCATATTTCATTTGCGACCATTCCTGATCAGTTCTGAGAACTTCTGTCAGCTTCTAGAGCTTTGTCCATGCAGGTTTTTTGGGCAACATCAATTTTCTGTGCACCCCTCAATATCATTAAAAGGGGGTGCAAAGCAAACCCCCCTGACTATATGAGAGCCTCAGCCCTTTGACCTTGAGACAAGAAATCAGAAGGCCTGTAAAAAGAGTAGAATTACTTTTTCTTCTGGTTCTAGTGTTAGTTCAAAGACAGTGCAATTTCTTTTAGAAAGCAAAAAGCAAGCTGGTTTGAAAACCCACTCTTCACTAGGAACGCAAGATCAATTTTCAACTTGTTTAGTCAGTTTTTGCACCAGAATTATTTCACAGATTTTTAAAAAAGAAATTTCAACTCTAGATTCATGCACAAATGATGAAGATTTTAGCACGAAAGAAGAAGTACTGATATCTAAACAAAAGGTTCAGCGTTAAAAAAAATTGCGTTTCGAATCTGTGTTGTGTTTTGATGAGAAAAAAATAAGTTCAGAAGGGTTTTTAAAGTATTTGCGCTAGAACCCTTCGAATATACAGCTGCCAACTTGAAATTGTTTCGTTTCTTTTTATATTTAATCAATAAATGGGGATTGATTCAGTAAAAAGATCACATATCAGAATTCACAATTGCATGTTTTTGATAAATAACAGTTTTCGTTTCTAAGTGAACTAAAAATTTAAAATGATTTGATGTTCCTGCAACATTATTGTGCAAAATAAAGCCTGAACTTTTCTTACAGTGCATTTTTTTGTCAAGCTATTAAAAAATATGTTACATCATGCAAAAATGTCACCACTTGAATTGAAGACATTTTGAAGTTTATACTTGAGAAAAGAAAACACATCTGTTCTCATAAAGCTTAAAATAAACTTATTGAATCAACTTACAAAGGACTATAGCAAAGGTTTTTGACTTTCAAAATATAAACTCAAGTGCTCATTTTAAGACAAAATTATTTTCATAAAACATTTTTAATTAAAACAAAAACATGAGTTTAAAAAAAAGGCTCTCTGAGTTCTGAACATATCCAGACACTTTTTGCTAAATTAACAAATTCAGGGGATATAAAGAAATATGAAACAATTAAGAGTTAGACAGTTCTTTTTTCAAGCCAAGTGGAACAACACTGTCAAACTAAAAAAAATGTCATTAGCAAGCAAAATATCAAATACCTCATTCCAGGACTGGATGCAAGAAAAAGTGACAAAAGATTGTTGAATGAATATATATTATATTTAAAAGACAAGTAAATTCAAGATTGCAATACCTACCAAAAACATGCACAAACCTTACATTTTATGTCAAATAAGGCCTATTGATCAGTCCCAATCATTGTAAGCTCATTGCAGATATATAATGATTATACTGGCAAACAAAAACCTAAACTAATAACAACATCAACAAAGGGATAAGAACGCCAGTGCTTCATGCCATTAACATGCAGCATTTGGCAGGTGTATTATTGTTATACAAAGTCATTAGTAGGGCTTGATAAAATTTCCTCTCCCTCACCATCTCATTATAAAATGCAATGGTAGTCATAGTGATCCATTACCAAATTCAGAATTGTAAAAATTTTTAAACTTAAGAGAAAGGGTGTTTTATACTTTTTCCTTTGTATGTTTGTTATGGATGAAAGAGGATAAATATCCTTTGTTATCAGTATAATAACTTGTAGCACCCTGTGGCAAAGTAGAAATAACATTGCATTTAGCAATGATTTAAGCTATGAAAGTGTTTGGGATTTTATACAGCATCAGTGAGCATCATGATTTGCTTTTAAGTTTTGAAAAACCTGCGTTAATTGTTAAATTAGACTTTTCAAGCCAAAACAATACAAGAATTTAAAAAATTGTTGCAACCAGAAAATGTGTGCCAATTTGTTCAAAAGTATCTTGGATTGCTATTTTGTTACAATGGTCTGCAGTTAATTCTTTCTACAGTCTAACATACCCCTTCTCTTAGTAAAGTCATGGTAGATTCATAGGTAAAAATGAAGGGACAAATATGCTTAGACCTGCTATATTGACTCACCTTCTGCTGAATTTGGATGTTATTCTGTTGAAAAAGGAGGGTCGTCCAGCCATGTTGGTATCTGCTGGGTGCTGTTGTACACCCCCTGGGCCATTGTACGTATTGGGTCCCACCATCTGTTTGCGGGCATCGCGTCCGTGGAATGTGTTTCTTGCCTGTGTCCCGCGAGTCAAATTTGGCTTTGTGCCAGGAGAGATGGTTTGGGGTTTGCTAGGAGCTGTACTGTAAACATGCAAGGTGAGTGAATTTTAGCTCTAAAATGGTTTTATACAATATTATTTTTTTGTATTTCTCTTACAAGAATAAAAAAAAAAAATACCAAAAGCTTATGTTTTTACTTTAACAACTACGTCTGGTATTGAAGTCAATAACCAAAAGGGCTCCACACCGTGGGCTCGATCTCTAGCCTCAACAACATTTTGTGTTTGAAAGACATCCCCTGACGACTCTGTGGCCAGTTGTGAAAACAAGTAGCTAACCTCTTTAGGTCAAGCGAAGTAAAGTCGGTGAGGAAAGCAATGACAAACTACCTCAAATGCCTTGTCTAAAAAGTTGGGACTCTTAACTCCTGATTACCCGCAGCTCAGTAATGAGTATGGGTTACTTTACTTTACTTTAAGAAGTGAGAACTGCACTACAACAAGCTTGACTTGTAATGTAGCATATACCCATGCGTAAATTGGTCATAGCCTAGCTTAAAGTCTGTAGTCAGATATTATTTCATCCTTTTTTTACACTAGCTGCACTAGCATAAATATTTGTGAAAAGTCAAGAAAGAGAAATTAAAAGCAATTTTTACAACCTCATCTATGAAACACTTGAGTCTAACATAAACACAGGGGCTCTCTCCTAAATCCTCAACGATTACATTGACACTTCTTTAATTTTATAAAAAATAACCACTGATGCACTGTTAGATTGTATTGCTTATTTCTGTTTCACTCATTAATCTAAATCTAAAATACAACAGTTCACATCTGAGACATGCAGGTCTGGGGAAATATAAATTATATAAACAAGAGTGGACTTGGACATTATTTCAATACTTTCTTTGTTAAGATTTCTTTTACTACAGCAAATACATACAGCTTCAAAGTCCAGTTTGGCAATATACTCCAAAGCTCTGTGGTAGTCTTTGATGTCCTCAAGCTGTATCTTGAGGTAACTTTCATGTTTCTTGTGCTTTTCTGCCAATGACAGGGCATGTTCTGAGTAGCCAGAGTGGCGACACACATTTATGGCTGTTTCTACATCAAAGTCTACTTCTCTGTCCTTTGTCTGCAATATTTAAGAGTAGACTAGTTTAAATAAGAGATGATCAGCATAGTACGAGAAATATAACATAAATGTTGGGTTTTTATGTGGCTATCAACAAGCTAAGTAACACCAACTAATGCAAACATCTTGGAATCCTTTCTCTGTCTGAAGAAAACTAAGGTGATTTTACTTTTGAGAATGGAATTCCAAATGTATTAAGGATTAAAGCTCCTAACCCTTGTATGCTGAACACACTGAGTGTGCCCGTCAGGATAATATTATATTGAAAATTGAATTGAGACAGTCGATTGTCTGTTAAATGCGCTATATAAGGTGCTTTTTATTATTATTTTTCACAATATTTCAAACCACCAAATGGGACCGATGTTTATCCAATTGGAGAAGGTTCTAGATCCTTCCTACCTCAAAAAAAGTTGAGCACTAGCATAACATAACAGGAAGGTCACTTTTAACTTTTAAACATTCAAAATTGTCTCCGATCACAAGGACTTCTCGTCATATTAAATAGCCAGGCATCCTTACTTCTCAACTATCACACCCCTAAAAATAGAAGGAAGGAGCTTTTTTACCCAAGAAACTTTTAATTGAATAAAGCAATAAAAGCAACGACACAATGACACACATCAGCTCCACACAAGACAATCATAAGTATTGGTAACATGAGTTACATCATCATTTTTTAATTAATCTTTTAAAGTCACAAACTTAATGTTTATCTAAACAAAAGATGACATGTCAATCCTCAATAATGTCAAAGTATTACCATTATGAACTCATCCAGTTTGGAGACATCCTTCAGTTTAGTATAACAGTTAAGCAGTAAAGTAGTGTGCTCTTCAGTTGCAGTTTGGGACTTGTGTAAGGCTTGCAGGTATTTGGTCAGGTTATGTATGCGCTGAGCATCTAAGAACTGTGGACAAAATAAAATAATTGAACTGTTATTTACAGCCTTGTCAAACCATATTAAAGATGGCTGAAAAATAAACCATTCATTCAAATGTTGAATCCAATAAGATAATTCAAACTTTTGGTGAGGATTACATTCTTAATTATACGAATAAAATTCCACCATGTCTCAAAAATGTATCAACAATTTGAAATTAAAATGATACATGAAGTAACATTATCAAATCAAAATCTTTACACTTTTTTGGGACTAACTGCATTAAAAAAATAACATATTTTGAAATCACAAACCTTTCGAATGACATAAGAAGCTTCTAATTTGCCAATGGTTTTAATGTACTGATCTATAGCTCCATCATGATCTCCTTTACTGTACAAATGATCTCCATACTGTGTGAAAATGTCTATCAAACCATCTTGGTCCAATTGTTGACTCTTTGCAAGGCTGTTAAATTATTTAAAAAATGTGTAAATAATTTGGGAATTGAAAAAAGAAACCTGAACTTTGTGTAACAACAACTGTGATCTCATATCTAAGTAAACTATTGTGGCAATGACCACTCGGGTGACTAAAGCCATCCCTGTAATGTCAATTTTTTCAAAATAAATGCAAATAGAAATGGTAAAAACTACAAAATTGTAAGGATTATATAATACATTTCTAAAAAACAAATAGTTCATTTTGATTGACATAATCTAAACTATGAGGGTGGCTTTAATCACTATGTGTAGTAGTCACTGTCAGACCACTTCCAGTGCCAATCTCATTCAAATATGTAAAAAACAAATCATGAATACTCTCAAAAAAATTTGATAGCTACTTTGTTTAAATAGCCTTTAATAACAACAAATTTAAAACCAGTTCATCATTTTTCTTTTAATCAAATAAGGCATTATACTTTGACACACATCACTTTGTATGATTCACAACACAAATTCATGTTTTCAAACGTATGCATCCACATACATTGATTTCTTGTCTTTCACAGTTTCACACAACTTGTTGATACATTGCAAACATAATATCAGTGAAGATTAACATACAAAGATCAAATACCTTATGGCTAAAGCGTAGTTATTTTTCTTAAACAACATTTCAAGTTTGCTCTGTGTATCCTTCTCTTGTAGTTGATACAACTGTGAAAAGACCAAATTTTACCAAATCATACAAAACATTATGAAAATTTGAATATATTACAAAAAGAAACACAGGAATAAACTTGATGACCTCAGACCTGCAAGGAAGTGTTTAGGCAAGAAATAATTAAGTGATGGCCACCAATGTCTTACATGAGTAACATTACTGACCAAAAACACCCACAAAGTTCAAGAGGCAGTGGAGGAGAGCAGAAGTTCAAGCAGATGGCAACAAATGGATGGTGACAATTGAGAAAGGTAAGGTAACAATCCAATAATGAAATATATATTTTATGCTTCCTAAAAATGCACAGGATTTTCTCCAATAATAAAAAATAAATCTTATAGCGTCAAGCTGAAGATCTAATCCGTTAGGTGACACCAAAAATTTGTTGTTATAAAAAATGGTTCCAATACACACAAAAATGAAATGATATTCAAATTATATTCCAGGGTTGGAAAAACTGGTGCTGATAGAATGGAACAAATATGTGACCTCATGTGACACCAAGAACATAGAATCAAATGAAGTGAATATTTAATATCCCAACGAAGGAGAAAAAATACCAAGAAAAGACGTTAGTGAATAAATAAAATGCTCATGTCGTTCCATTGAGATACCTTTCTGTCTCCAGTGAAAATGAATATGGATCCAGATTCACACATGACATCAATGACTTCTGGGAAGGGAGCAGAATAAGCAATGAACTTGTTCTGGATATCATAGACTGTCACTGTGTTCATTTCCATACCATGAGGACCCCTGAAAATAAACATTGTACTAAGATTATGATTTGGTCAGTACACATACAATCATCAAGGTACAGACAAATCAAATAGAAAATCTGAAATCAGGACATCCTTGCTGTATCCATGAATTATTCTTATACAAATTGCGGTTACTTAATTCATTGCATTAATGACTGTATTTACAATTAATGCATTTCAGAACCATGCATTTGTAAGGGTTGTAACATCTCAATCAACAAATGGAAGGTTATATATTACCATTGCCAACAGTTTAGCATAAGTAACTTGATATGGAATGAGGATTGAATTGCAGAAAATGTACAGCATCCCATTCAAGTTACTTAATTATGATTTAAAACTAATACTATCTTATATATTTATTCTTGATCTGTCTTTTAATATGTTGATCTGTTGTAGCATTGACATTTGTAATTATTCAATGGGCCACTTGACATCAATTATAAAATAAAACACTAGCTCGTAAAGTGTGCCATGTCAACAAAATTAAGACATAGCTGCCACGTGTAACTGTATAAATATGGTGAATCAGCATAACAATTATGTTATCTCACATCAATTATATTTTGAAATCTGTCATTGCATAGCTAAGTCTGATCACTGAGGTACATTGCCATGAAGGTAAGGACTATAAACTGATAATCATTGGAAAAACATTTAGGTATGCTTCAAAGAGGTGTAAAATGGTTATATTGAAAACTATTCATATCTCTCTTTTCTTTAAGTAATTGCATTGTCAAAACTTGCTGTCTACTTAATGCTGGAAAGATGAACCATCTTTCCAGCATTAAATAGACAGCAGGTAATTTCTCACTTCCACACTTACATTCTAATTCTTCAGTATTGTTAAAAATCCATGTGATAAACAAAATAGATTAGAAGTAAAAGCGTGAATGTCTTACAACACTGGGGCACGAGGTAAAGGTTTGCTTTCTTTGCCAACAATGATGAGATAACCCCTGAACCAATGGAGTTGTAGCTTTATTCCTTCAAAGGCTAAGCAGGGACCCCTGCCATCAGGCTGATAAAAATACACTGCCTGAAAAATAGGTATTAAAGACATGTTGATAATCAATCCCTTTGTTCTTTTCAATATAGCATCTAAAAATACAGTAATATCAGTATGAGATTCCGAATCTGATTATTTTAGAAAAAGACAAAGCACTGTATGTAAATATATCACTTAGAATAAGACTATTTTTATGATTTGTTAGTTGTAAAACTATACTTTCACATACAATGAATAAACAATCCTTCATCTGTTTCACTTATAATTTTGTATTGTGTCAGTGCCAATTGTTCTAAGATAGGGCCCACCATAAAGACTACAAAATATTGCTGCAAGTCACAAATAGAATAATGCAAACCAAAATTAAACAGGATAAATAAAAGAAAGTATGAAAAAACTTCTTAGGCCTAGAACAATACATTCAAATACCAGCACAAAATTACACTGTCCATATGGATGTTCATATAGACAAATGAGAAAAACATCAAATATTTTTACATCTTGTCTGCCAATGACCAACTGGTTATCCTGGCTTGCATCACTCAAGACAATTCTCCCTGGATTAGCTCCCTTGTTCTCCAATTCATTCTAATTGGAGGAAAGGTCAATTTAATAAGGTCAGCTTGTGTTTATTGTTAAAACCAGCCAACCAACATCAACATTCAACAGTCAATTTTTACTTATAAACAGATAATATCAAATAACAAAGGGTGACTACTGGTGGTAGTAAATATGAACAGATAATTAACAAAACTGCGGGGGGGGGGGGGGGGGGGGGGGGGGGGGGGGGGGGGGGGGGGGGGGGGGGGGGGGGGGG
>JAUUEB010515576.1:0-14570 GCA_032362205.1 Clione limacina | reverse complement strand
AACTTTTGATATTTTCAAAAACAATTAAAGCATAACTTGAGTTTATTCATTCCACAGCCACATTTATATATTTAAACTTAGTTGAATGGGGAAGGTATGTAGTTAAGACAGGACTGAAGGCAGGACAAAACTTTTATGCGAGACTACCATTTAGACAATCGTTCAGTGCTTTTATGTCTTTATTATCTGTCAGTTGTTCCCGTTCCACATTACACCATGGCCCTCTATTATTTTACTTTAGCTTTTCTCTTGATAGATAGCTTTCAGAAGTTATTTCCATCTTTAACTATTGAATTGAAGCCAAACATCTTTCAAAAACCGTCATGTTTTTACCTCGAGACCAACAGTAAAAGATACTTTGTAACAAAAACGAGTTTGATATTAGAAACACAAGAATCTACCTGTTATGAATATAATGCAACCTCTAGATTTGTAATATTGATATGTTTTAAGACGATTTGTAATATTTTGAAAAAAACAACGATTTATCTACATAATACCACGACTAGCAAACACTCTCCTTTTTTCCAACCATACATCGATTCAATTATTTTAAAAAATGAGACGCAATACTTAGAAGTTTTGGTATTCAGAAATTCAACTTCAGATTATATGAAAAATATAAATTCAATACGAAAACCCATCAGTTTCGACTCTTATATTTTCACATATAAAATGTCTTAGATTGAGTAAAGTTCACAATTATAGATATTGTCAGTAAGTCCTAAATTTTATATGATTTAAGAAGCGCTAATTTTGTTTCTGTGGCACTGAAAATACATTGGTCATATTTCAGTTTTAAAAAGTAGAGGGTTTATCAAAAATACAAAATGTACAGCATTTGTCTCTGAGCTTTACTCCTAATGCAACTTAAAGTTCAGATCAAATGAGACGGGACATAAACGACCCTGCTGTAGACCAAACTACCCAAATTGCAGCATATGTAACATGCATGATCTACAAAGATTAAAAGATATCTTAAACACAAGATAAAATAAAATACAAACGACCCATTTTATAATATTTATATTTATTAGACAAGTAAGATATCACAAAAGTGATAGTGGCTAAGTCAAAAAGCGAATAAAAGTGGGTGTTTAACCAGCCGTGATCGTGACTCCGTTAGTACGTTTTTTACCTTCCGTTCAATTTCTTATGCATCCTGGATACAAATGTATATTGTCTAAACATCATAGCGGTGTAGAGTAGATACAAATTTTCCATCATCAGTTCACCCATATTGTCATCTTCTCTTGCTTGTATTCTTCATATTAATATTTCGTGTGTGTCTGTCTTATGACTAAGACTCTTCAGTCGACACGTCAACTTTCTCCGTTTTTATTTGTTTAATTTAGTTTGCAATGACCCACTTGTATTCAAAGTTTATTAGACAGTAACATTTAACATGTAGAGGTACAGAAAATTCTATCAATGGATGTTTTCAGATAACCGATATAAAAAATAACGTGTAAATAATGCTCATTCAAATTAGTTTTATATGGGCAAACCATCCAAGTTGGTTCTTATAAGATATGGTTATTCAAGTTTTCAATTTCTAGAACCAGTGTTTTCATAGCCGATGACACAGCAACCAAGTCTTGATCCAGCATTTCCATTTGCAAGACTTGTGGCGTCTCCACCTAATCCGAGATCATCAACACCACCGTGCAGCTGAAGAAAGTATTCATAAGAAAATGCTGTCAGTGACTCAGTTGTGTGGTTCAGAAAATCGAAAAGTACAAAAATAGTAGAATCGTAGAATTGCCGTCACAAAACACTAAAAACTGCTATTAATGTTGAAGGCTACAAATTACTGTACTAATTTAAAAAAATGCAATTCTGAATATGAATGCTTTTTACCTGAAAAAGGGGTAAGATATTTTAAAGCCCGAATGGCAATTTACGTATGGAGAATTGCATGAGGCTGTATATTTTAACGAATATATGGTTAAATGAAGTGCATAATTACAGGATATTCTTCAAATAGCAGAAAACAGGGAAATCTCTCAAAGCCTAGTTTCTAATCATGATGACGCTCTTGGTAAATCACTTAATTCTAGACAATTTAAAACAATCTAAGAGAGGAATCGTCTATTTTCAAAGAGTCTCAGCAGTGTGATACATTGGGTAACTAAAAAGAAACTACCTTTTACTGTAAGCTGTCATTCTCTACAACCCTGAAGTATTATTCAACGAAACTTGGAACATAACACTTATCACACTGTGAGCCCTGTCTAAAAATTGCAATTGAATATTTGCACAGTAAACAATTTTGTTGCTCAAACAAAAATACACAAGAGCTATAACGTTAGATTATTGTTAGCATACGTGCACTTTTAAAGAATGTTTATCATGAGCAATTTGTTGAAAATTATCTGCTCACTCTTCTAAGAGTTAGGAAAGTTAAATAATTTGGCGTTTACATGATTCACAAAATACATTAGAAACTTAGACAATTTATCGTTTAAACAAAGCCACTTATGGTGACAATGGTGCTATGCATGTGTGGCTTCCGGCTGAATGCCAGGATTGAATCTACTGAACCATGGACCATGCTAGGAGGCATCACGCCTTTTCCGAAGTGACCAGACGTGGACGCCTGAGCTGGTACGAGCAAGTAATAAGGAGAGAAAAGCTGCCATTTCTTACTGAGTCTGACCATGGTACATGGACCTATGACTATAAATGATGATGACGTCGATGATGATGACTAACAGTAAAGTGCTCAATACCCTTAACCACTTTCAAATCACAAAACTTTCGTGTTGTTGTTATGAGGACATGGCAATTAAAAAGAACATTTGCCTTCATTCAAGCAGAATTTTTTTTAGATTGTGCTAGATCAACACATGGAAGGATATGTCGTCGACGGATGTACTCAACAATTTTACCACACAGAGGATGTAAGGTGTAGCACTAGTCGTAAATTATACCAAATCACAGTATACTGACACAGTACCAACCATTCGTAGTACAAATCTCTAAATGCCAGTCAAGACCACTGCTAAGATTCTAGTGTTAGTTATGACCCGGCCGGTATTCTATTAAAGAAATAGCTTTTAGGAGCTGCCATTGTTATCCGCGTCATGACCTGTCGTATTTTATGTTATCGAAGGAATCTCTTACCACTAAAGCCCGTCCTATGATTGACTCATCTCCAAAAAGAGTCGCCATTCTATCAGAAAAGTCCAAGATGATCGTTCCTTCTGGGGTCTGCTTCACGTTGCCAAAGTCACCAGGGTGACTGGACATTATACAGAAAAGACCATTCATAGTTAATAATAGTTAATAGCTTGAATGTTTCATATTCAAGGAAAAAATAGGTTTGGTAAAGATGAAAATTTATAGAAAATGATTTGAAACTTAATTTCGTTTAGTAAAAAAAAAACTATTTCAATTAGGTAAAAACCTCAAAATATAGCATGTAGGCCTAAGAAAACCTGGTGTGGAATGATCGTGGTGATGGGCATGACTGCAATCAACCCCTGTGATCGCCTAGCTTTGCGTGGGAGATTGAGACATGTCAGGCGGGCCCTATCCTCTGTAGAGGATTAATCCCGGCCCGTATAAATAAATGAATACATAAATAAATAAATATGGATATGATGATGATGAGGATATGACATTTTTAGATTTTTGCCTGGATTGCACCTTTCGGCTACTCTTCTTTTATTTCCAAGTACCAAGGGATCTTAAATCTGCATAACTGACATAAGAAGCTCTACAGATACATTTCATTGGATTAACCATTACATTATTTACTTAAAAATACAGTCAATTTAAAGTGGGTGTGGATGTAGAATATGCATATGGTTGGTTGTATTGGATACTGAATGCACTGCATATTTTAATCATAATGTAAGATAATTTGGTTTAGTTCTGTACCCTTTAGAATTAAAATAAAGCGCTCAGTTTTATCCATAGAAATGGAAGTTTTGATTGAAGATTTGTTTAACCTCTCATGTTTGACATCAGTTCAATAATATTTTGTTCTTTTTTAGTCAAAGGAAAAGCTTATTTCCAGCTTGAGGGATGGTGCAGGATCTGTGGGAGAGTTGGGAGGAGTGTCTTCCTTGGAGCATGAGTCTCTTAGACAGGAGAGAGATATGTTGAGAGAGGAACTGCAACAGACAAAACTAACTGTGGAGAATCTAAGGGTGGAGTTACAGGTTTGTGTTTACTACTGATAAAGACATTTAGTACACTAATCTATCTTACAGCCTGACCCTCAGGAAGTAGTTTTGCGAAGAATAATGCACTGCTGGGCCACACTAATATGTCAAATTACCTAGATTTGCTTTTAGGTGAAATCTTGAAAGAATAACTTTACTGGTTTCGGTTTTTTCTTTTTACTTCCAATAAACAAACAAGAGTTTGAAAGAGGATATTTAGATAAGGCACAGGTTCATTATTTTTTTAAATTTGAAGAATGATGGCAGGTTTGATTGTATGTTATTAGTGATTGATTTAAAGAAGGGTGTAGATAGCTCAGTTGGTAAGGGCAACATTCTGTCATCTGGACACCTTGGTATTAAATATTGTCTCAGCCATATTTTGTGTGTCAAACTTCCCCGTTGAATGAGGTGCTATTCTATTTAGGCCATGAGAAAGTTAATGCGTTGTGGAAAGCAATGGCAACCTACCACACAATGCTGTATGCCTAATTCAAATCATTTCCCTACGCTTGAACATGAGCATGGAATACAACTATACTTTGCTTTACTTTGAAGATTGAAGAATTCAGTAACCTATATATTCACTGCAGAGAGCATGACTGCAGATTCTTGGGATCCTGGGAACCTAGTTCTGTTAAATTTTTATCTGCTGGGGGTTAAATTTGAAGTTTTTCTTCTTTGTGTCACTAATTAATAATTTATATTTATTTATATTATAATTTTTGTAGGTTAAATTTGAGGCTAGAATCTGTTAAAGAAATAATAATCTGCAGTCATGGCAGAGAGTGTTTAGCGCTTATGAACATATAAAAGGAAGAAAGAAAGTCTTTTAAATCAATGTGACTGATATTTAATGTTTCTATCTTAGGATGTAGAAAGTCAACTACAACAAGACAGTGACACATCACAAGAGACCATCAGATCATTAGAAGATTCTTTGAGTGATGAGAAAAGGCGACGAGAAGATGCTGAGGCTGAATTGCTCACTCAAAAGCAGGTATGTGTTGGACGAAGATTTATGTCAATGTGTAATACTTTCAATTGTTTTACAAGTGACACATGGTGCAGTGAATGCAACCTATCCAGGTGCGGAAGATCAGGGGTTTAAATCTGTGTCGTGTAATGCATGTCAAAGGTCTTTTAAGATTGTGAACTAACCACAGTTTTACCTGCTGCCTTGTTGTAAGGGTTTTATGCTAAGATTTATAGTTCTTGTGTCAGTTTAATGAGCGGAGTAAGATGTACTAGTTGTACCAATGATCATATGTGTGGACATATTTAAATATAAGTGCAAGTTGAAACTCTATACAGATCTACACATGATTTGTTTTAGGAGGTTATTGCTTTCATGTTTTTTATATCTTTGCAAATATTCACAAGACTGTGTGTTTATAAGAATGGTATGGACAGACTGAATTCAAAGAATTTATGTGTAGATTGTTAAACATTGAAAAAGTTTTACTCATTAGCATTATATGTTATCAGATTTATTTCTAGGAGCCTGATTAAATGAGAGGTTCTAAGAAATGTTTGCTTGTTAGTGAACAGAAATGCTGCGCTCTGTACACATTTTCCAAAATTTGACCTTTACTTTATAACAAAATTTGATAAGTTAATTACGCTAGCATTTGTTTGCCTATTCTGCTCATGTAATTTCAACAAAGAAATTATACCAGAGTTTTCTTTTATTTTCAGGAACTTCAGTACGGCATTGAGGAACTTCACAAACAGAAAGCTGCATTCCAAACACGAATCAACGACAGAGAATCAGAGATAGAAAAGTTGAGAAATCAGGTAAGATGGGAATACAATATGGTTTAGCTTTTTGTTGGCCATTGTCATTTACCTCAGGAGACAAACAGAAGAATTTGTGTCCTCTCTCCCAATATTTATTGCCTCAGCTACAACATACTCGCCTAAAATATGCTGTACCATACTAAACATTTATATAAAATCATTTATTTTCCCTACAGCTCAGAAATGAAGAAATGTGAAATATTTTTTTTACATTGAAATTCTTTGTTTTTAACGCTTTAGTAAAAAAAGGAAGTTAGATATCAAATCAGAAAGAATCAGCATTTATTGTTTTGAAAGTGAGTTCAGTGAGGCACGCAAGGAATAATCGCAGGGTTGATTGGATTTCAAGATGGCGTCGCAACCTCTCGCTCGCCTGTAAACAGAGCGACTATGCATGAGGTATTTGAGAAGTCAAACCCCACTTGACTTGGTAAAACTTTCTATTCTACAACTTATTAAAAAAAATGTAATTAGGTTTTTGAGGGGTCGAACCCTTGATGGTCAGCATGATAGACAAACGCTTTATCCATTACACCACAGAACCGGTTGAAAAGTGACTTTAAAAATAAGTATATATTATATACCAGTTTGTTACACACTTGTAAGCATATATATGAGCAGAACAAAGTCCAATTCGGCAATAACAATCCTATTTTCGGTATAACAACCCTGCAATTTTTATCTATGTCTGAGCTCAGGTGAGTCATGAGAAGTCGTTCCCTTTTGTATATTGAAATAGTGCAAACACTAATAGAGATATTTTAATGCATTCCGTTTAGAAAGAAAGTAGGATACAAAATAGTTTAGTGCAAATTTCAGATGTGCAATTTGTAACTTTCTTCTTAATATCAGTCAAAAGCTAAAAAATGTGCGAGTCTTAATACTACACCCTTTATATAAGCAGTGAAAAATATAGAAATTAGAAATCAATTATAATTTATTTACCTTAATTATGAAAGAACAAGTTCAGTATAGCCCACATGTTTCTTATCACCTCTTTCAGCTTATGACCAAAAGTATGAGCAGCAGTACAGAAGGAGAGCTGGAAAACCGTGTGAGATCACTAACAGAGAGTCTCATACAGAAACAAACAGTTTTGGAGGCTTTGAGCACAGAAAAGAACTCTCTGGTCCTGCAACTGGAGAGGATGGAGGTTAGTTCCCGTCCCTGCACATGCATAGGCCTAAAAACCTTTGCTTGTTTTGATTTTATTTATGGAAGATATATTCTCTTAACCTTGGCTTTTATGCATCACAATACATCTTTCAGAAAACTTACTGCACAACATTTTAATTATAACATTTTTTGTTTCCAATTGAAATGTGCAGGCCCCTATCAATGAGGCTAATGGCCCTGAAACTTTTCTTGAAAGATCCCCTCAAAGAAAAAAATTGGATGGGTAGGCAGTGAGTCTGAATTGTGTTTCTACCATATCTAATTCAAAACTTTAATTGATAAAGGACATCAAAAAGGTACAAATGATTGTTTCTTTTATTTATTTATTGAAAGGGCACGCTTTTTATGTCTTAAATGTTTTATATTTTCCAGCAACAGTACAGAGATATGGAAAATGCAATGCCCAGGCCACAGTCAGGCACACAGATACAGATGGTCGCTGTAAATGATCACGATGATGATGGTAAATCTTATAAAAATAAATAGTTTGATACTTCCAATGATAACATTATGTTTTATGTTTAACACAATTTGTAAGATATCATTATTGAAGCTATGCTCTCTAGAAATTTCCAAATTTTGTTGGAATTTTAGATGGAGATAAAAAACTTTGTAATAATGTTAAGATTATTTTTATAGTTTTGGAATTTGTTTTTTCACAATGATATAATAATATGCTTAACTATTGGTCATGTTATTTATCCTTATACAGCGTTTATTATTAAAAGTTGATGGCTCGATATCAATAAGTTTTGTACATAGAAATATTTATCTTGAACTGATATTTACCTATTAAAGAGAAACGAAAAAGTCTTTCATGCTTTTGATGATTGCCATTGTTACTTACTCAAGCTCTACATACCAACGTGAACATTATTAGGACAATGCCTCATTTTATTCAAGGTTTATTTGCCCTTACTTTTATATAGTGTGAGATGTACAATATTTGTTCATTTAGCCAGAAGCCTCCCCAACAATAGAGATTTCTTGCTGCTAACTTCCTACTTTTAAAAGTCTTAGGTATGACCTGGCTGGGATTCAAACAACTGAGCTTCCCCACTATTGACTATTGAGCCAGCAGAATTGTAAAAACTCTCATATTGTCTGACAATTGTTTTATGATTGGTCTATTATGTGTTTTAAGATTGTTTTGTAATTTTAGTTCACATGTCTTCTGTTTCATTTCAGTGAGGAATCGTTTACCAATGTTCCTACGAGAAGCAACAACTGACCATGAAATGACCAGGAGGATGAAGAGAGCGGCCAACTCTATTGATGTCTTCAGCATACGTCTTGGTGTTTTTCTCAGAAGATATCCCATGGCTAGAGTGTTTGTTTGTGTTTATATGGTAAGATATTCCAAGTTAACAACAAAAGAATTTTCTTTCACATTTGATGTAGAATGTAGAAGGTAGAAATGCATCAAATACCTACTGTCTCGATAAAAAAGGTCCCCACCTTTTCTCAATAAAGCATGAACTAGTTAACACAACTTAAAATAAATTGTCAGAAAGAAATTTCATGCAACGCTCAACAACTGTGCAAAGTTTTGTTGTGATAACTTAAAAAGTCTTAAAGAAGTTATATATGCAATTTCAAAAATGTTGCACAAAATGTACAATTAACATGGAAAAGAGAGGATACCGTAGGGATACTTTGTTGACCGTTATAAGCACAAAATTGATGACATTTTATAAAAATTATTTAATGCTCACATTTCAACTGACAACTTACTAAACAACTGACCTACATAATGACAGTTGACCTTGAAAAAGTTACAGAATACACTCAAGGTACAGTGATCTCTCTCTTGTTTGGTCAATAGCTCTGGCATGGTTTTTGATGCTGTCCTTCAATAGCTGTACTATCGCTGTATACACAGTCTTTTAAGTAATTCCAGAGAAAAAAATAAAGGGGATTTAGATCTGGGGAAAAGAAGGGCCCATTTAAACGTTTCCTTGAGGCTGACAACTAGCTCACCAAATTGCAGGATACATTTGTAGTATGGGTCGTCGCTTTATCTTGCATGAACAACTGTGTATTGAGGTATACTCTCCTTCTCCAAAGACTGGAAACAAACTTCCTGAGGACCGTGATATACCGGGCAGCATTCTCAGTCTGAGCTCTGCCATTGTCATCCTCGAAGAAATATGGCCAAATAACTTAATGTGCATTATTTACAAAAATTAATATAGTAGAACACCTATAAACTGCCCTGTGATACACTGAGACTGCTATACTTGTTTAACCTTTTTTTAAATTATTGTATCTTATGTTGTCTCTCACATTGCCACACTAGCTAACATTCTTCCTTCTTTTTATTGATTTTTTTTTGTGTTCATGAATTTCATTTTACTGTTGAAAAGCTAAAAGGTATGCAAAAAGATAATCAACTAAACGAATTTTATATATGTGAAATCATAGGTAAAATAATAATACATGTTTTTAGAAGCATGATATGTATTTCTTTAGTCAAACAAAACTTTGAATATAATTTTTCATTTGCTTTCTAGGTTCTCCTCCACCTCTGGGTTATGTTAGTGATGATGACCTACCAGCCAGAGATTCACGGCCACGACTTCCAGCCCAAACCACCAAGTGATGATTCATGAGATCAATGAGTGACAGCAGGGCTGACTGATAAATGAAGAGAGAATGAGAAAGAGTGCATGACTGTTGAACCATGTATGTGTGTGTATGTGTATGTGCATATGTGATTGGAACTGTTGTCTATTAAGGTATCTAGCAGGCTGTGATCAAATACTGTATCATTCACTCTTTACTTTCTTCCATCATATGTTTATGATTTTCCTCTTCAGATCACTAATTACTTTAAGGTGACACAAAGGATGTTTAATTCATTAAACATGTGTGGTGTTTAAAAAATATGAAAATCAACTCTTACAAACAGTCTACAACGGGACCATTTATTCAGAAAATTGATTGTTCTTGCTCCTCTATGTGAAGTCATTTGATCACAAAACCATATAATTGAGAATCATCAAATAGAAAGTTGAATGTTATTTTTCTTAACTGTCATAAAGTGCCTCATGACTTTCTGCACACGTCTACAAAAAATTCAAATGGACAAGCATTTTTTTTCTGAGTAAAGGCAACAATATACTCTGTGCATCTATTGCAGTATCTGTCTGAAACTTAACTTATTTGCTTGGATAACAAGTATCCATGTTTTTACTAGGGTTGATGATTGCTGAAATGAGTGACTGTGCCATACAAATTTGACTGTATAACAGAAGATGGAGCAACAAAGAAGTCTTATGTGTGAGGTTGAGTTTTTACTCAATGATATCTTGTCATTTTAATTCCTGTGTATGCATTGATATATTCTTATTTATATATGTACATGTGATAATCTGCCTGTATGAGAGAGGAGGGATGATTTTATCAGATGGATCATACTTCATACTGACATACTGATATATTTCTATCAGATTCATTAAGTTTTCGTTTGCATACCATTAAACCAAAGAGGCTAAGTTGGCATGTACAAAGAGTCACTTTTATTTTTGCATACTTTAGAGGGCAATTAATTATAAATCTTGAGTTTTAAGGAATTTAAAAAAGGTTAAAAGAGTCATTTATTATCCTCTTTCCCAAACTAGGCGCTGCACAGGGGCTGCCTCACAATGACTTTATACATACAACTATTTATAAATTACCCTTTGGGGAAATAAATTATTATTATTAGTGTTGGAGTGTTTGTTTTTTGATGAATGGTAACTGTAACGTTTTTGGTCACATTTTTTGTATGATGTTTATGGTAACTCAAATTATGTTGTTGTCTGTACTGAATGGAGAAATTAAATCTAAATCATATCTACGAGAGGTCTGATAGAACAGCATACTTTCATTTATTTATCAAATGTTTTATTATAGGCCAACCTTATTTGGACAATAGTATTGATTTTGCCTTATCGTCTCGTACAAGCTTAATATAAGTCCGATTTTGTTTGCATATTTGTAATTATCTTTCTTTTGATATTTTATTTGTTGATTTCGGACACCTTAAACATATTTTAAGGAGGAAAAACGATGATTTTTATAGAAATGAATCTGTGACGTCATCAAAACTTAAAAGTAACATATTTTGTCGATATATCTTTGTTTCATTCAATTATTCTTTTAATTGATAAAACCTACCATTAGGTTTATTTCAAGACCAAATTTGTAAAAATTGGTACATAAACAACAGAGATAAAGCCATGTTTAGCTTTTGACTCTATTGTGCAAGGAAGCACTTCCTTTATTTTATTATGCAATAATAATGCTGTATTTACCATTTAGATATTTATTGATTTTCCATGTTTCAACTTCATTCTTGGGGTTTTAGTTAGATTTAGCCTAATGGAACCTACGTACTGAGCTAATGCATTTTTTCTCATGAATTAAAAAGAAAGGTTGAAGGGAATGAAGCGAGTCCATGAACCACAGGATAATTGGTTATGTTTTAAAAGGATTTATATAATTTTTTAACTTATGTCATACCTTTGTACTGATCTATTTGAACAAACTTCTAATATTCCCCTTCATTATTCAGAAGACGTTCTACAGTAGGATAGAACCTTTTATATTCAAACCCATGCCCATATGATTTTTAATTGAGTATTCTAACTATTTTAAAGCACAGCATTTTTATATATATTATTGTATACAAAATCCTGATGATTTATAACAAAATTGAGATATGATCTTTTTGAAAGAGGGAGATATCTTAATTTTCCATAAGATAATAAATTCACAGAGGTCAGTGATGAAAGAAACGTACAACAAGCTTTTTAAAGCTTTCTGATGTTCTAAGATGGAGTAAAACCATGATCTGGGGTCATAATGTGATATCAAAGCAATATGTAATATGATGTTGTTAACAGTGTTCTTTTCTCCATTCAGTATGAACATACAACAATGAAGGGATTGTTAATAAATTTATGACAAATGCTCTGTATAGTTGGTCTTTAGTTATGATTTCAGTAACTATGTTCATATGATACATGATCTAAAGAAAAGTAACTTAACTTATGTTCTTAAGGAATGAAGTAGTTGATCTTTCTAGTTGTGCAGTGGATAGGCAGAAGATACAGCAGTCTTGAAATATAGCAAATCAAGAGTTGGCTTGTAGAATCCCGGAAGGCAGATCGCAATGTATGAATTGTTATCTAAACACCCCTTAAAGACAACCATGGTCTTTCAGAAGCTATAACTCAAAAATTGTAGCTGAAATTATTAAACATTGTGATTTCGACCCCTTGCATCTTAGATACTATTGTTGTTCCAACACAGACTGAACCAAGGCTTTTGTACTTTTCAGCTTGGAATTACATTTAAGCTATGTCCCATTTTCTCTGGTCTCAGGAACTCGGTCTCGAAAGTCAACTTTCATGGAAAATTTGCATACTGTTAGTGAATGTTTTGAGTGACATTGTTTAGACAGATGATTACACGCCATTCTGTTAACACTTCATATTACAAATAAGTGCCAAACTATATACAATACATTAGATGACTTATCTGATTCACTGCAATTATCTATATTTTTATTCATTTAGAGACCATTTTTTGCATTATGATACTCAAAATATAGAGGTTTTGAGACCTGGATTCCAGTGTCTAATTTCCTGGGAAATTACGATATTCCCGTCGAAGGGAATCTGAGACTAAACCCTACTTGGAATTGATGGGGATTTTTTTGCGTACAGTCTTATATAAAAAACACTAATCTGGTTCCAAAATGTTATTCATATATACCCTTAATTGCCAAGTTGTTTATTTATCATTTGTATCATAGGTTTATCAAATAGTTAATTGGTTGCTATTAGCACATTTGTTCATATTTAATAGAAGGTGTTTAAATCAATTCTCATTGCAATTAATAAGAAATACTGAAGAAGAATCTTTTGATTCCTGATTGCACTTAAAAAAAGAGTGATTAATGAAGTTTTTAAACTAACTTGGGCGTTGTCCTCCCTCTCTAAGACCCTAAATTGAATGAAGATGTCAGATTGCTAACAGGCAGTGGGGGCTCTGTGTTTACACTAGTGAGCAATGTCTCCTGTTCTCCTTGAGCATGTCGAGCTGGCTATGTTCTTACATATGAATAGTGTCTTGAGCAATCCCTATCTATCTCATAGTTTGATCACCATTTGAAACAGATGGTTTGGTATATGACAGACTTTTGGAGGCAATAATTGTTGTTTTACACACCCAAGCAACCAATTTGCATTTAAAAATAGTAACCATACCTGATGACCTTTTAGGGGCCAAAACTCAGTAAAACTGCCAGGGACTAGAAATGTTTCTATATAAAATTATGTCTCAAAAAAGGTCAAGAAATACTCTGTTCTGGGTAAATATTGAAATAAAGGAAAGGTCAATGTTTTCTGCATTCAACAGTTTGGTGATAGCTTAGATGTGCGCAACTTGCACACAGGACCTATTAGTCCAGTTGCCAAGTGCCATATTTCATAGCAACCTTGCAAAAATACCCCCCAAGCAGGTTATGATTGATTTTGGTAGAGGAAGGTATCTAGAAACTGAATCTGCATGATGTCACGTTGACATCATTGAACATTTTGAGAAATTCAAGATGGCGTCCAATGCATATTTTACTATAAATAGCCATTAGAAAGCGCCTAATAGTCAAAACCCTTACATATACAAGTATCTAGAATAAAGGGTACATCGGTATGGACATATACGCATTTTTGATATCTAACAGTTTAAAATGTTTAGAATGATAGATATGTTACTTAATTTGAATAGTAGTCTTGCAAAAAACTAGGTCAAAATTTGCATATTCTGCAGTTTATGGTCAAGGTCATTTTCGAATTCATGATAGCATTTTTTAATGATTTGACAGTGATTTCTTTGTTTTGACCTTAAAAATTCAAATATGGCCGCCAAGTTACAGAGTTAGGTGATGTATTTGTTGTACCATTGAGTATAGCTTTCATCAAACTAGCATTTCTTGTGTTTATGTTTATGAAGATTTGAAATTAATCAAAAAAAGTTCAATTAAATCTCATTTTCAAGGTAAAAATACCTTGACCTCTTCATTTGACCTTTCCAGTGAGTTTATCACATTTATGTGCATACACATGGATACTTTTTATATTATTCTAAAAATAATTGTTTTGACTATTAAACGCTATCCAATTACCATAAACTGCAGAATATGCAAATTTTGACCTAGTTTTTTCCAAGACTATGCAAA
The DNA here is from genome assembly GCA_032362205.1 of Clione limacina. NCBI lineage: Eukaryota > Metazoa > Mollusca > Gastropoda > Pteropoda > Clionidae > Clione > Clione limacina. Next base: position 194 of record JAUUEB010515576.1, on the reverse strand, counting down.
TATTGTAACATATTAAGCATTCCATGAAAGAACACATTTTAAACTGTTAGATATCAAAAATGCATAAATGTCCATATTAATGTACCCTTTATTCTAAATACTTGTATACGTAAGGGTTTGTGGAGAAAGTGGATACAGCCCGTCCAGCATGTATTCAAAAAATCACATTATGGATCTGCAGCAACAAGTTCACT